>DWEG01000564.1:0-10703 GCA_018245845.1 Apyrrothrix hygieia | reverse complement strand
CCAACACCGCAGTCATATATTTTATATACGTATGTACATAGATACGAACAATATATTGTAAATAAAGTTTAAAAGCACTTCTACGTTAGGTTTTGGCATAATTTTAACACGTTATAAGGGTAAAATTGCATAATCTGCCTGAAACTGAATAATTATTTTCATTAATAATTGGTTTAGTGCTATCTCCATTTAATAAAAAAAATCTTTTTACAGTTGTTCGGTATCTCCATATTCGCCCTATGCTTATGGATTTGCATCGAACCGGGCTTTAATGAATGGATGCGCATCTTGGAACTGCAGCGTTACTTCATCGGCATCTACATCATACTCATCGCATCTCTGGGCATCATGGTGGTCGCGTTCCTCGGTTGTGGATCAGCTTTGATGGAAAATACCTTGCTGCTCTACACAGTAAGTTCACGGAACCATCGATTACTATTATAAATTACTCCTTGCTTTTCTAATTCTATAAACTCTATATTTTATATCAATGACAACAACCCTTTTTACATGTTACTGCTACACCGATTGGTGAAGGTACGAGTTAATGGCCAAATATTTTTTTGGTTGTTTAAATCCCCTTAAAGGTTCCCAAGAAGTTCAGCGATCACAATGATAAATAATTTTGTGGCAGAATGCACTGGCTTCGTTTTACAAATACTTGAAAATCTGCAACAGCCCCGAAACTTTGACCTCTTCATATTACAACAAGAGTTCATAATATTAAAATAATGTGCAAATCCTTTTTACAGTTCATTGCAACACAAATAGGATTGTTCATATTTGGACTGGTTGGTGCTTGCGTGGTGCTTGATTTCTCTACGTATGACTCCAGCATCCAACCCATTATTAGGGATGTTATTGTCAGGCTCATCAATAACCCACAACATGAAGGAAGTCGAGAAATACTGAGGATGGTGCAAGAGGGGGTAAGAGAACAGCTAATCTTTGATCTTAGTGTCGTACACAGTATACTGTTCACGTAAAAAAAACGTAACATCACGCCTATAATCCCGAAAGAGGTAGGTAGAGGATTGTTGTACACTTCCATGTTTCACCAGTTACGATTGTGGAGTAACCATCGTGGTATACAGGATGAACCTATTGTCATACACCGGGCGCAAATTCAGATTCCGAAATTCTCGTTATAAAAATCAAATAATACCCGACAAGGGATTTGAACCCAGATTCACTCGATCGGCAGTGGCGCTTGCAACCAACACGACCAACGAGGTAATCATTGTCATAAATTATTATCTGGTCTATATAATACGCGTATCGATTTTCAATAATCTACAGCCTGCTGTTCCCACATGCGCCCGCAGCCAGAACAACCTTACATCCACACCGTTCGAGATCAGCACTCTTATATTAGTTCTTATTCTGAAAGCGAGCGGATGCAGGGAGGTGTGATCAGTGATAGCGTCTAAGGCTGATCTACTATCTGAGAAAATTTTTATTACATCGTATGTTTTAAACCTCCCTGCTAACTCACTCGCTCCCAGAATTGCCAGTAATTCTGCCTGGAAGACAGTGCAGAAAGACTCCAACCTAAAAGTTTTATTTCTAATTTCAATGCCATCCCTCCACACTGTCAGAGCGGCACCCACTTTGCCTTCGATCTTGCTCCCGTCGGTGTAGATGCAAAGTCCGACCAACCCGTGCTCGTCTGGGTCATCTAGACATTTGTACTCAATAGAAGTCAATGTGGATGGATGCGGTGTGTCGAGGTAAGATATTTTAGATTCATATTGAAGGTCTTCAGATTCTGAGTGAAGTGGCTTACCATGCTTAATTTCATATAAGTAGGCTGCTTCCTGAACGCGCATATCAAGGGGCAACAAACCTGCAATTGCCAGGCTCGCTGTTAGGGATACTGTTCTGTAAGCTTTACAGATCTTAAGTGCAAAGCCTCTCTGAAGCGAGCCTAGCCACTTGCGTACTATTGCCAGATCAACTGCACCTGCCCATACATTCGCCGCATACAAAACTATGGGCTCAACAACGGCGTTGTAAATGGTTTTTATAATTTCTGAGTTTAAGCCCCATGTGACCTTAGCTGCTCGCGTTAGTTGATGATAAATTTTTGTTGTTTTTTGTATTACAGCTTTCACATGGGACTTAAAACTCAGTTTATTATCTATGGTTAGACCTAAAAGGCGAAGTTCCGTTACCACCTCTATAGTGACGCCGTTCATTCTGACTACGGGAGTGCCAACGTTCCGTCTCTTCGTAAATACTATAGCTTTAGTTTTGTTTGTGGCAAAGGTTAGCTTGTTGCTGGTAGCCCATGACTGTGTCAAATCTAGTGCTTTGCATGCCACCCTTTCAACGTCCTCGATGGAGTCTCCTGAGAGGAGTAGCATAATATCGTCCGCAAACGCTTGGCAGTGTAATCCCTCATTGTAAAGCGTAGTCAATAGGGGATCTATTAATAGGTTCCAAAAAGTCGGTCCCGCGATCGAACCCTGCACACAACCCCTGTTTGTCGGCACAGTGTGTTCTTGGCCCGCATACCGAACACAGATGGAGCGCTCGCTAAGGTATGACACAACGAGGCCAAAGAGATTCTGCGGGCATCTCCTCATACGCAGTTCCCGCTTTATAGCCGGCCACCACGCGTTATCGAAGGCTCCCTCTATATCAAGTGAAATCATGAGACTTATTCTGTTGTTGTTAATGTCGCTCTTTATTTTAGAAACTGCATCATAGAGGGAATCTCCGGTTCCGCGCTGCGGCATAAAACCGTATTGTCGGGGGCTCAACGTACGAAGAAGATGCCAGCGAATTCTGCTGACCATCATTCTTTCGAGCAGTTTTCCTAGCACCGCTAAGAGACCTATTGGACGATATGATTTGGGATTTGTCTTATCTTTTTTACCTGGCTTAGGTATAATACACACCTCAGCCCTCTTCCATATTTTTGGAAAGCAGCCTAGGTTGAGGCACGCATTTGTCAGTGCTAGAAAGAAACCTTCGTCGTTTTGGACTACACGTATACATATATCTCCTGTCAGACCATCCGCACCCGGTGCTTTCCTAGGAGCTGTTTGGGAAACCGCAAATCGAAGGTCACCAAAAGTGAAAGATACATCGTCAGCGGCACCGGTCGGCGCGTCTGCCATCCGTCGCGCCTTCGTATGTTCCGGATAGTCAGTAGAGAAATCATCATTTGGGAACAGTTTGGATGACAGTATTTGCACTGACTCCTCCGGGGAGCAAACTAGTCCTTGGTCATTAACAAGGAGTGTTTCAGGATAGCGTCTCTCAGAATTGCGGAGCACACGATTTATAACGTCCCACATACTTTCGCGTTCGGTCGCCGTACAGAAGCGCTTCCAAGATTTGGTTTGTGCGTCTCTTGCCGCATCCACATACGCTCTTCGTGCATCCAGGTATTCTTTGACGACATACTCTTTCCGCCTTTGTGCAGCATTTGCGACGCGTCTTTTCGTTGTTTTAAAAGCGCGTTTAAGTGCTTCAAGTTCGGAGGACCACCATGGTGGGTGTCGTGCAGCTCTAGGGGCACGTAGCTTAGGAATCGTCGCATTACATGTTGCCACAATCGCGTCTGTGTACTCGTTTGCTGCCATCTCCAGTTTTTCCATGGATACGAACCTATGAATATGTGTAACAGTTAACGACCGTTTCTCAAGCTCTCGTTTCAGCCTCTTCAGGAACTCCCCCCAGTTAGCTTTGGCGGTGTTATAAATGCGTGTGCTCAAATGTAAGACCCTTGAAGAGGTCCTCTCCTGAAGTGCGAACGTAATCGCATTGTGGTCAGAACAAGATAAATTTCTGTTGACAGTCCAGTCTACTATCTTGCCGAGCAAGGACTCTCCGCACGCAGTCACGTCCACGTGACTGGAGCAGATTCGGCCGTCACGTTGTTGACGGCCTCAAATGTTGGGATATATCCCTCATTGAGCACGTGCAGTTCTAATTCGTCTAAAAGGGCAGACACAGCTGCTCCTCTCTCATCTTGACGTTCTGAATCCCACCACGGACTCCATGCATTAAGATCGCCACCTATAATTACTCGTTTTGTTCCGAGCTTCTCGACAACTTTTTTAATTTGTGTTAAATAGGAGTCTAAAGGTCGGGTTGGTTCTAAATATATCGAGACAACGCCCAACTTCCCATGAGTGGTCGTAGTCGACAGGGCAACTATATTTGGTGTCAGTAGGCTTGGATCAATATCGATATTAAGATTTGTGTCTATAACAAGTATGGCCGACTTATTAGGTCCCTCGCCCACTGGTGCCTGAACCACCCGCACGGGTCTTGGACAGGTCATTTCGCCTATTGCCCCCACATACGGTTCCTGTACCAATACAAATGTGGCTTCCATTTTTGTACCAGCTGCAATTATTTCTGCCGTAGCCAACCTGGATCTTTGCAAGTTTGCTTGAATGAATTTCTGGGTCTTTGTTTTGCCGGAGTTTACGTCTAGAGTGCCTTTAGCAATATGCTACTCGAGAACGCGCTATGGCGTCCCATTTGCGACGTACCGGACATTCGCTGCTGAATGCGTCATGCAAGCAGCCAATGTCGGGAATTTTTTCTCGCAAACAATTGCAGCATTTAGGCGGCAACCCACGCGCGCGCTTATCGCACATTGCCCGGGTATGCGCACCGCCACAGTGTACACAAGTAGCTGGTGCTTCGCGCTTTTCGCAGACTTTGCGCGTGTGGCCATAATCCAGGCAGCTTGAGCATTGCACCAGAGGTGATCTATCAACAACCGGTCGGCGCTGTAAACCTACATAAAACTTGCCAGCATCTACAAGCCGTCGCCATAGCCGTGGTGATACCTCTAGGACGAGATGCCGCTCGAGCGAGTTACGAGCATAGCGCCTAAACCTTACTTTTGCCAGTTCATTTTGGCGTTCTAGTCCCTCCAAAATATGTGCGTTCTGCCCCCAGATGGAATCAACAATCTCTTCGTCGGTATTCACGTCAAGGACATCGCGAATCTCCACTAGTGGGTTTCGATTTGCAGCCTGTTCTACTGTGAGATCGTTTTCTTGCAGGCGGCTCCTCAGTTCTGACGCCTCATCTTTATCCGCACAGCCCAATACAACATTACCATTCTGAACTTTTTTGCATTTATCAATACGGAGGTGGAGTCGACGAACGTCAACTGCCTTTCCTACAGCACGAAGTACATCATCTGCTGTATGGCGTGGATTGCGGGACGAGATGATAAAATTACTAACGGGCGTTGAAGCGTTACTTGGTGTTGCAGGTGGGCAGGGGGGAACCCGAGAAAGTGCATGAGGATTTGGACGGCTTACCGTTTTTAGCGCTTCCGCGTAACTCAGTACCACCCCCTTTAATTCAGCTACTTCACCTGCAAGGTGCTCATTTTGTTGTGGTTGAGAAGGTACCATACTCGTTTCGCGAATGGAGCGGACCTCACGTACCAGTTCACTAATAGCGACTGGTGTGCTCGCTGCGCATGCTTCCTTAAGAGCCTTTACCTCGTGTTGCAGTTCAAGTATCGTAGCAGGTGTTACCTGTACCGCGGTTTCTCGCAGCTGACGCAGTTCTCGTGCTACCTCAGCGATAGGCGCGATCGCTGTTCTAATTGAATCGATGTTTCGTCCTATGTGTTCCAACGGTTCCGAAGTATCGTGTACGATCATCATACGCACTATCTCTGTGGCCTTGTGCAATCCAGCAACTTTTTCATCAAGGCCACGATACTCGCCGAGGAGTTTTTCAAGTGCCTGGGTGTGGTCACGCGCATATTGTTCCTTCTCCTGAGCTGCATTTCTCCTGTCTCTTTCAAAATCCAATTTCATGCTTGATATGGATTCGCTCAAACTCAATATAAGCTCTAAAAGAAACTGCATACGTTCCACGACAAATTCCCGGACCTCCTTTTTTACATTTCCTGCGGTACGGCTCTCGATGGCGTCTTTGGCTTCTAGAAACGCCGTGTTTGCTTGAGACGTTGCATCTGCCAGTCGTCTTTCCGTGAAGTGATGGTGTTGTAAAGATAGATTTCCATCACCAAGAGAACACGTGATAGACTGAAGCGTTTTTGATTGACTCTGTTCTCTTTGTTTTGGCTCTGAGGTGCCTGGGTTTTTAGATTCTAACTGTGAATGTGTCTGCCCTTCGACAATGTGATTTTCCACCACGCTAATACTCAGTCGATTATTTCTTACGTCTGTCATCGAGCTTTGTGTGAATCCTTCTTTTTCAAAAGCCTTTACCACAGTTTTAAGGGGCATATTTAAAGAGTCCTGACCGGACTTGGTTTCTTCTCCCGGGTTTAGACGTGTCATTATTTTACGTCCTCTATTAGAACCCACTGCTGACTGATTTTTGGATTTCGATGACATTTTGTTATTCTTTGTCTTTGTATGTATGTAATGTGTTTAGTGGGCCTGTAATTTATTTTGTGTTCTAAGTGTAGCACCTGTTATAAGTTATTGTGTATAGATGTGTCAATAACAGGCAATACGATTTGTTCGTTTAATGGTGTTCGGTAAGGATTCCTACTGGTATAGATAGCCTAATATTGATATATATATATACATATAGTAGTATATAGTAATATTGATAAATATAGTACTATGTAGTAACATTGATATATATAGTAGTATAGTGTATATATATACAGTTATGTATGTATATTGTATTGTTAATATGTATGTTATTTTATTTATATGTCCATGTATTCCCTCTTTATAAATGATTGATTAATAATATCACATGTTAAATAAATATAAATAATTTGGAGAAATGAAATCTTGTACGTAATGTAAAAATAATATAAATATACTCTGAATTAAATTTAAAGTATAATATAATGAATTAAAATTTTAATTTTAATATTAAAATCATTAATTATACTAAATAAATTATACTAAATCATTAATCATACTATTATATGCACACAATAACAACTTCAAAGTGACTTTTAAAAGTTCTCAAGTAAGACGATAAGGAGAGAAAGAAGAGAAAAAAAAAAAAAAAATTTTCTTTTTTTTGTTCAATTCCGTGGAATACGATCCCACAACCTAACGTCCACTGCTCTGTGACGCTTAAAGTAAAAATTTTACGCCACCGAGACTATAACCGTGGTGCCGAATGTAGTAGATAGTTGCTAGGACGAAATTTAATTGCGGAAAGCCGTAGAAAGTCCAAAGTTCATTCTTTTGTTTCCGACTCACATCAAGACATTAACGATAACAGTTCAACGGAAGATTTTAAATTTGTTTATAATGTTTTGTTGTCTTTTCGTCACTTTTTCTACACATGTAATACACAGTTTTTTCGGGGCACTTTACTGATTCACACGGTATAAATTGAAGCGACAGTCTTGCACTTTTTTGTCACTTTTCGAATATATTTGGCAGAGAACACTAAGAACATGTCTGTACTCAAACACGGAGTGAGCGAGCCTTTGGGTGTTAAGGGTTAATAAAGCTTGAAAAGTTATTTTCGCAGAGGTGCGTTTTTTTTTTTGCCGAGTTTATTTAGGCTGCAAATGAATGCTGGTGTATTCAATTTAATTACATGTTATTGATTTTAACTCAGTTCTAAAGGTAGAAAACATACCTTAACAATAATTACCTGCTATGTGAATGGTCGATTTATTATGTTTTGGTCCTGAGGTCATAAACAACAACATTTTAAGTGGTAAATGCAGATAAGTTTAAACGATCACAACATAATTTTACAAATCAATTGAATATTTCTTAAACATTTCATTCTTAATTCTTTTACAATTACATATAATAGATATAAAAGTGAAAAAAATAATATGTCACATGTAAGCTACCTGTTGGTCATGTATCATTAATAACAGACGAAATTATTTGATAGACATAAAAACACAGAGCATACATACACATTGGGTGTGTGCAGAAGGAGAAAGTTATGCTAGAATCAGCGCATCTTTAACCTTAAACATACAATTAATTTAATAAGGAAACAAGAGAAAAATACTTACACAGTTCAGTTGGGAAATTATAGAAATTTCTAACTTTTCACAGTTGCGGCTCACTGCTACATGACAGGTACACGGTAGAGCGACTGATCACACTTTAATCAGCCCGGTCTAATATTTACTGACTTCATACGTTGATGGAAAAATCAATGCGGCATCGTACGTGGCCGACGTACACTAAGAGGACTGCCAGACAATTTTATGTGCCTTAAACTAATTAGGGTAAGTCCTTGATCGTTGGCTGAGTGCGTGACAGCGCGATCGATGTCTTCCAATAAAGAAATTACTACTGTAAGCCGCACAGAAACGTCGTCCTACGATATCTTATCAGATTGTGCTGTCAAAAGTTTTGACATCGGTATGACAGATGCCGAAATGCGCATTTATGAAGTTGGCTTACGTTAGAGAAATTTATTCATGTTACGGTTACATGTTATACAACAGTATGCGATACGATTTATGTTCATAAAATAGTTTATTTTTTGTGACTATATAGTAAAAAATCATTTATGCATATACCATATATAGACCATTATTAATTAACTTTTGAATTACTATTCTACGGCTAGTCTTCATGCATGTCTAAATATGAATTTAAATAACACATATGTAAACTGAAGTAAAGAATATGTATTGCAAATTGTAAATAGTTCTTAAATGTTAAAAACATATTATGTTATTTTAAATATTTGTGTATTCATTTTAATTATATGCTGTACTACTACATTTACTATTTGTATTAACTATATTATTATACTAGTAGCAAAATTATAATAATATTACAATACATGCCAATATATCATGAGCTTTTATTAACGGTAACGTCACGCCAGTAATCCCCCAAGAGGTAGGCACAGGAGTGTAGTACATTTCCACGTTTTACCAGTTACGTTTAAATCCCACTATGGAATAGTTGGTGAGTCTGTTGCCAGCCGCCGGGCACAGATCCAGACTACTAGGCCACTACTAGAAATTTCTGCTAGAAAATCTTAGAAAACTCCAAAGTACCCAACCCGAGATATGAATCATCGATCGAATCTCGATCAGCAGTCGCGTTTGCGACCACTTGACCAACGAGGCTATCAGTAGGTACTTTTGTTAACCGAAGCATAAACTAAAATTTCAGGTATGCAACTTTCGAACGGACAAAATCTCATACAAACTTTCAACCCCTGTTTTACTCCCTTAGAGGGGGAGTTCCCAAAAATTAATTTTTAGCTGACCCCTAGATGGCAAGTTTAATATTCCTACCAAATTTTAAGTCAATGGACACAGTTCTCGAGATGTCGTGTTCGTTTATATATCGGTGAAAATAGCTTATCCGAGTATATGTATAGATTAAAAAATTCCTCTTCGCTAAAGTTATATGCTTCATTTTAAGAATAAGTAAAGACTGAGACTAACTTCACATTATTCCTTTTTTTCAACGCGTACGTCCGATCTACGCTTGAGTATGGCTCTATTTTGAGGAATCCACAGTTCAAATATAAACAAATATGGTTAGACAGAATTTTTAATTTATTTGTCAGACCTCAAAAATACAGATATAAACTTGTATCTGCCACCACAACCATTTCGAACGTACGAGTAGACAGATATCAACTCTTTTTGTGAATAAAAATATACAATTACATCGATCCTCCATTTCTGCTCCGTTGTATATAATATACTTCAACTGCACCAGATTAAATTCCCGCTACAGATCACTGTTATACTCCTCTTAGTAAGAAAACTTACAAAGGCAATACTTTTCTTCAGGGTTCATGCAACTTCTATAACAATCATCGTCAAAGTGTTGACCTCTGTAGTTGTATGATTGGTCTTATAAGTGGAGTGTACGAGAAAAAAATGTTAACCTCACTTAGAGCTTTTTAAATTTAAAATGATACTTATTGTTTTGTATTTGTTTTTTTAAATATTATCCTTAATTATTGTTATTGCTATTGAGATTGAGATTGATTCTTCGTCATTCGTTTTCATTTTCTACACTATCCGTCAGTGGAAACTGTATTGATTTATTGTAATTCATTTTTATATCTGATATATACAAAAAATATTTGTTTCCTTAAATAAATCACCATAATTAGCCTATTCATGTCCACTTATGGACGTAGAGTATGGAATGAGATGGAAGTAACCAAACTTAGGTATGACTATTGTCGACAGATTTATGTTTCTTTGTAATGTGTTTTCTAAACTTCATTGCATAACGGTCATCCGGCAAATGAGCTGCTACAAACGCTGAACCTAAAAAATACATTCATATGAATTTTAACAGCCGGCACCAACATCTTTTCATTAATTTCATTAAAACATAACAATGATCATTTAATCTCTTATAGTTAACATACTTACACACAAGTAATGTTCCAAATATGTAAAAGCTCAATTCGCAATTTTCTTCAAGCAGATAATTAACGATTTGTACCGATGCAATAGATCCAACACGACTGCCAGTTATTGTAAAAGACACAGCTAAGGCCCTGTAATGAAGGAAAATATTTCTAACTATAATATTCCAATAAATTATTGTAAAAATAAGTAATCGATTTTTCATTAATATTGTGTGTAAGTATAAAAGTATTAATCATCATCATCATCAGTCCATCTCAGTCTGCTGGACAGAGCCCTCCCCCAAAGAGCCCTGCTAAAGAGCTATCGCGCCCTGTCCTCGGCTTGCCGCATCCAACTTCTGCCCGCAGCCTTTCGCAGATCGTCATCCCACTTGGCCGGTGGG
>DWEG01000563.1:0-10704 GCA_018245845.1 Apyrrothrix hygieia | reverse complement strand
GTCGAGTGGTTGCAAGCGCAACTGCTGAGCGAGAGGTCCTGGATTCGATTCCCGCGTCGGATGATATCGGGTTTTTCTAACTTAGAATTTCTAGTATTAGCTCGATTACCGGATTTGTACCCGTTGTACATATGTCACTAGGCTCTTATTCCATAGTGGTACGTAAACATAACTGGTGAATAGTAGGAGTATACTAAGTGTAGGACAGGTAAAGAGGTAAACAGAGGAGTGCCTCTGTTTACCTCTTCATTAATTACAATCGGGATGTTACGTTTTAGTTGATCAATAAAAAAAAATATTGTGTTAAAATATTATTTTTACACTGGAAATATTTTTTCAAGGCTGGTATTTCGATGCTCAGAAATATCACTTTATGATCTCTTCATGTATTATTAAGATAAAAGCAGGAGATTTTCATTAAAACACCTTTCAATGTAACATCCGAGATTAACTATCGTTATTACCTAAGCAGATAACAACGTAATTGTTCTTTTTGTTATGTGACAACTTTATTGCAATGAGTTTTTAGGAACGAAGACGTCCAATCTTTTTATGTCCGTTTTCTTCTTCACACCAAGCGTTCTATATTAAAAAGTATTGAATATTCATTGGAGCCACTTAGCATTTTTAAACCATTTTTATCGAAAATCTTATCATTCACAGCGTTAAATAACAAACGTTTCACGTATAAAATTTAAAAATGTCAGACTTTAAGGTCGAATGATCAATCGCTCACAGCTTCCGTCATTATTGCATATGTTATTCTAATATTACATATGATTAGATCTACACTGATAGAAGACTATCAAGAAGAAAAAGGGATCTTGCAGTGCTTATTGTGACCGGTGCATCAATTTTCGATTTGAAGTAAATCGTTCATTGGAATGAAGATGCAGTGATGTGATGTAATGTGACACGAGTGATGAAAAGTGTTTGACGTTACACTCGAGAAGGAAAACTGGAGGTCGAGACGTATGAGGTGTCAGTTGACGTGCAGCTGACAACAGATGTCATCCCGATACAAGTTGGTAAGTCAGCACTGTGTCTGACCGTGGAGTCATAAAGAAACAATTCAAACATTTCCCGCTTAATGAACTTTATAAGAGGCTATTCATTTTGGTTAAAAAAGGAAATGTTTGTAAACTGTTTATTAGGTCAATTTTTTTTAAACCAGAGTTCAAGTTCCAAAGATCCCTACCAGCTTTCGAGAAACAATGCGCGTATTGTACAAACTATATTAATTATGTCCGCGTTCAACATTCCTAATTTTATGTAAGACATGGTATTTAAATGGTCTGTGAATAACACGAATCCTATGTACATACAATATGTATATATAATGCGGTGATGGTGTAGATAAAAAATCAAGCATCCTAAGAAACTTTCATGCCAAGAACAGACTTGCGTATTCTTAAATTACAGCAAAATCTACATGCGATCGTAGAGATACAAAATAGTTGATAACAAAGCAGAAGGATAAGTATATCGTCATTGATTTATCTCGTTTTGATTTTAATCAAAACAAACACAGGAGATATTTTTAATATTAAACTAATACGTAAAATATTTAAACAAATTTTGTTGCCCAATTGTATATCTATGTAATAGGTATTATTCAGATAATATTAAATTTAGTTATATAAAATAATATCTGCAATTTTTTGTTTATTCAATTATTCATTTAGCGTGATATTGATCGTCAAAACTGTATAACATAGTCAAACCAGTTATCATTTTTTTATCACTTAAATGTACTATTACTAGTTTCTCGTTGGCCATACGACACATAACTCACTATTCATATCGCGGAAGTATACATTTTCCTCTAAGTATCGCACTGAAAGGAAATCCTGAAGGACGAATGCGGGAAATCATTGAAAGTGACAGCGTAATGGGCAATGAGGCAGTCTCTGCTTATCAAGAGACTTGTGGTGACTGTTAATTATTATAAATGTTTCGAAAATTATTTCTGTTCAAATTTCTTTTTGTAACCCATTAACAATTGAACTGTATAATACTGTTAATTGAAGGTTTTACAAACAGTTCATTTCGATGTGCTGAAATCAATCATTTTTAAATTAAAAAAATCAAAACAACTTCTGCCTCGTTGGTCAAGTGGTTGCAAGCGCGACTACTGATCGAGAGGTCCTGGGTTTAAATCTCGGGTTGGGTGCTATTGGATTCTATCAAATTAAATTTTCTAGTTAAAATTTCCAGTAGCGGCTCGGAGTCTGAATTTGTGCCCGGCGTATGGTAATAGGCTAACCACCTATTCCATTGTAGAACGTAAACGTAACTGGTGAAACGTGTCAGTGTACCACACTTCTCTGCCTACTTCTTAGGGGGTTACAGGCGTGATGTTAAGTTACAACTTTTTCATTGTTGGTACATGAGATGCTTTAATGCTTTAATGATCACTAACTTAATCTGACTTTCAGATTATCACGTCTATAAGCTAAATATACTCAAATGTCACGTTGACAACTTTAATAGCGTTAATAAAATGGTTGTCACCTTACTCTTTTTTCTGAGAAGAGACTCGTCGTCATCATTGGAATGATAAATGAATTGATGTAAGTGATAAATATATATTTTTTAATTTCAACTGTTTGTTTGTATATTGTTAAGTATAATTTAATAGGTATGATCTTAATGTCGATATTAGTTGGTATTAGTAGAGTCATATTTTATGTAATGATTTTAACCTACATAATTTTTACGTCTTCTTTATAGTTATTTAAAGTTATGTAATTATTAATATAACTTGATATTAATCTTCATAATAATAAAATAACAGATAAGTATATAGTCTAGGTTAAGCATTGCTGAATGAGAACAAAGACTATTATTATTATTTGGTTGATCTCTACCTACCCGGAAAGGGACCTGCATTAGGATTTAATAATAAGACTATTGTAGTATATTAGTATAAGAGAAGCAGAAACCACTTCTGCTTCTCTTATACTAATATACATTTATTATATTTATTATTTACAGCATTTAGCTGGGCTTAGGCAGGCCGCGCCATACGGCGATCTGCCAGCGCCGGGTTTAGTCGCCTCTTACGACACCCTGTATCCCGGCACGGGGTCAGGGAATGCAATCTTACTCCGTCTTTACACGGATGATTACTTCCTATATTTTGTAATTTATAAATTTTTTCTTATATCTGTTCTTTGGCTTAGTAAATAGAAAAAATAAAAGCAAACTGTTTAACACAGTCGACGCAGTATCCAGCAGCCTCTAGATTATCTGAGGTACAAGCACTAGTCACAGCTATGAAAGATCACCGCATGATGAAAGGCTTACTATTGAATTTGAACAAGACCAAAGTGATGATATTTGAAAGAGATGAGTTGAAAATCACTGCAAGAGCAGTCATAGATGGTACAGCGCTGATAAAATATGTTATTACTAATATATTTTTAACTCAATCAGATATTAATAACCTTTTAATTATTGAATATGTCTAGTTTTTAACATTTCTAATAAACAGTCCTGTTGTTCTTGTGGTTGCAAGCGCCACTGCTGAGCGAGAGGTCCTGGGTTCAATGACGGTGTCGGCTGCTTTTGATTATTTATTACTAAGATTTTCTAGTTGAAATTTCTAGAAATGGCTCGGAGTCTGGTATTGTGCTTGGTATATGGCAATAGGCTCACTCCCTATTCCGTCATGGGGCATAAAAGTATCTGGTGAAACGTGGGAGTGTACTGCACTCCTCTGCCTACCTCTTCGTGGATTACAGGCGTGATGTTACTATACGTTTTATAATGATGTAATGTATGTCAATGCGAAAAAGTTTATGTATATGAAGGGAATGATCAATGTAGATGAAGCGCGTCGGGTCTGTAAGAATATTTGGCACTCGATGCTCTCTGTCTATCCCATACGGCCATGCCGTAACGACATTATAATAATAAATTTGTATTTAATTATTTAAATTAAAATGTATTTATATCGTTAGATTTGTAATTTTGCATAGTTTAAGATGAAGATAAATTTCAATAGCTATGATAATTCTCAAGACGTGTTATGCAAATCTAAAGAGTGAGAAAGTGAGTATTCTAACACACCTAATTAAGTACATAATATCGCAGATCAGCTGTCTATTTCTTAGCAAAGTACGTGGAAACACTTGTGAAAAAAGGTCTAATAACAGGAACACGTCTTTCATTACGTACTTGCTGTCGTCATTTATAATTAATCTCACGCAAACGGAGTTCTCTTGATCTGTTCCAGTTTCGCTGTCAAAGCTATCGCTAATTTAACACTGTTGTATTAAGAACTATTTTTATATGAAGTGATCGGTGTGATTATTTAAAAAAATGTCAATTACTAGAAGATAGGTACTGTTGAAGGTAAAATTCTTTGATTTATTGTAGATTGCTTTTTTATTTACATTAATGCATTTGAGCATTTTTTTTATTACATGAATGTGCTTTATATATTTAAATTGAGAACACAAAGCGCTTTAAAGATCTCAGTATCAGTCACATTATTGTATAAAATCGTCGTACTTACGGGGTAGGCAGTGAGCACCGAGTGTCAAATATCTCTATCCTTACAGAACTGACGGGCGTCTTCTACATTCATCACTGTCTTCATACAAGCATATTAATTTAAGAGGTAGGTATATACGTAATATAAACGTAACAACACGCCTCTAATCCCCGAAGAGGTAATCAGAGGAGTTTAGTACACTCCCACGTTTCGCCAGTTACGTTTACGTCCCATTATGGAATAGGTGATGAGTCTATTGCCATACACCGGGCACAGATACAGACTTCGAGCGACTACTAGAAATTCTGATTTCTGATTTCTGATTCTGAGGACCTCTCAATTGTCAGTCACGCTTGCAACCAACATGACCAACGAGACAGTCTATAAATTTAGAATTTTATAACACAAAAAACAATCTGCTTTTGCTAAAACTCTTTGAGCCTTTTGTTAAAACTCTTCCAGGGTGTTACAAATGGTTTAATAGTATATATTTAGATAATTTTCAGTCTCTAGGTGCTTGTGTATTTATTTACGCTGCTCTGTGATACTCATGACACACGGACGTATGTATGTTGTGTACATATGTACATTTACGTATGAAAACGTTAATTTGTTACGCTTCGAATATCAAAGCGCAAATATTTTCGAAACAAATATCGAGTATCCGACGTTCGCTATGGGTAACTCTAACACACCATGAGAAATTCTGTGGAAAATATTCAACTGGTTCCTTCAACACACACGTGTGGTTCTGTACTTTTGTGACACAATATTTCAAGGGACCAACCATTCGTTAAGTTTCTGAACGTTCTGGAACTCCAAGCGCATTATTATGTTTAACAGAAACAGTTTCTAATAACTATTTTTTATTCGGTTTTTATAAATACTGACTGTGTCTCGTTGGTCGAGTGGGTTGCGAAGCCCGACTGCTGATCGAGAGGTTCTGGGTTGAATTCCTGGGATTTGTCTAATTTAGAATGTCTGGTTGAAATTTCTATTAGAGTCTCGAGGTCTTGATTTGTACCTGGTGTATGGTAATAGGCTCACTCCATATTCAATGGTGGGAGGTAAACGTAACTGGTGAAACGTGGGAATGGACTACACTTTTTTGCCTACCTTTTCGGCGATTATAGGCGTGATGTTATGATCCATTTTATTAAAATAAACGTAGAATTCAGCTACGGACAAAATTATGTATAATTATTGCATATATTACATTACACACGAACTGCGGTAATGTATAAGTATAAGGGAACAAACTTACATGAATAGTTATCGAAAGCATTAAACAATCCAAGAAAATGAAAAATGGACTCGAACTTCACATAAAAAGGACATCGAAAATATTCGTTGCACTTATTCTGTGTTAATTCAAGATCATTATAATTAAGTTCTCGTATAACTGAACGTAAGATTGTTTTCAGTAGCAATAAACTCATTTCGGACCTGATATGCAAATAAAAAAATGTAATAATTTTGTCAGATAAAGTAGGACGATATCGGGCTTATTATTAATGTTTTTTTATCTATTCGAACGGTTATCGGTACATCCCTAATGTACACGTCGTCAGTATCTGTGAGAGGTTCGGCCATTTTCACGCGCTACCGCCCTGCACGCTATGCTAAGCCACACGTTCCATTTATTATAAAATGTAAAATACTTCATGGCACATTTAAATTCATATACGTATATATTATAGACCAGCAAAAATTATAAAATGACAATTTTAGACTTGTCTGTCAATCTACTGTTTCTGATCAACAGGCCAATTGATTATTAACCCCGATTTTTTAGCCACGGTTTGTGTGTTAGATCCAGAATCACGACAAATAATATGATTAATACATTGAGTTAGAACATTTTCTGCGTCATTAAGAAAATATATGTGTTCCTTACGTTAATTAGCTGTATGGTTGCCATTGTATAATATTTGCCTAGTTTCGGCTCAACGATATTATTCTTAGTTGTACGTATTCAAATAAAATATTAGTAACTCATTTCATACTAATTTCTCAAAAGGTATGACCCAGATTTACATGTAGTAATGGTTTGTAACTATTTAACCGTGTTCATTAATATTATACCGAAGCGAGGGATGATGGGAACATAAAAATTGTGCAATTATAAATTTCATAAGAATATGATTAGCAAGTACAATATTTTTTTTTATAATACAATAGTTAGGTAGCCATTCAAATTGTTTAATGGCCACTTAATTATTGTCCAACAATGGCAACAATAATGGTGGTACAAACGTAATGTTAACATATTGTAGCTGACAAATATCCGGACTCAAACAAAACTGTGCTCCAAAGGAATTGGTTGGAACGTTTTATTAATTAATATATCTGCTTATTGGATTTTCATAACTGAAACAACGGCTAACGTACTGCAACTCAGCGGCAAAAATGTAATGCGGTGATACATGCTTAATGTGGTGGTACATGCTGTGGGAGCTAAACCCCACATTAATTATAAATCTATATAATCTTAAACTGTATATTATTTAAATGTATAAGATTTTGTATACCAAGATTATAATCTTGGTATACAAAATACGAATACGAATTCTGAGGATTATGTTGTTTTGAAAATAGCAGAATTATTCATTCATTATAATTATTCATTATGATAATTTTTCTATATGTATACGTCATCGCCATTATTGTCACCACCATTATCGCTTTCGTTTTTATCGTCATTATTGTCAATTGTCATCGTAAACGTCAAATGACAATTCACATAAAACTCATAAATAAATGTAAAAAAAATAAAAATGGGTCCTATTTCTTTTTCAGGCACAAAAGAAAATATAGCAGAAAAAACTCACGGTAAGGAATATATAATAGGCTTTGGAAGTATATAGAACAGATTTTTATCAAGTATAGTCAACTAGGCTTAATATTAACGAACCGTGGTCTCAAGGACAAGGTCAAAACAATATTTGAAGCTTTGGGGAAATATTGTACTTAAACGAATGGCTCATGAAAAATGTATAGTACCTAAGTTTTTATTGTGTTACACGATTAAGCTCGAAAAAAGACAATTTTATGTCATCGTCATCACCATCGTCATCAGTCTCTTTATCGTTTCAGTGCAGGACACGAGTTTCATCTCATAATGAGAAGGGCCATAGAATGCTACGCTAGCCAAGTGGGTTTTGGCAGAACAATTTCACTTAAGTGCTTAGTTTCTTAAAATAAAAGAATTGCAACACCCTGAATCTAACCTTAACTAATATAAACCTTCCAAGTTGAAATATGATCTAGAAGTGAATTAATGATTCTTAAACAATGGTGCGAGACCTCTCGATTGAAGTCGATGTTCAATCAGCCATATTTCATAGTTGTATATTGCTACTAAACCTATTTATTAATTACAGTATCAGCGTCTACGATCTCCGTGGGGTTATGCGACGGGGTTTACGACATAATTTAATAGTTACCAGAATTTAAACCACTTGTTCCAGATATTACCTAGTGATAATAAAGGAACTGTTAGCCTGGCGCAGATATATGTACAGCGCCATCTGTTATCGCGGAAGAACAGTATTAGTGTGCTCTACTATTCTGTGATGTGCTAGCTGCTAACATTACTTTAAAATTTTTCGACCTATACTACATAATTTTATATGAAATGCCATAAAGTTTACATTTAAATTGAATTCTCGTGATCAAATGTCTATAAATATTGGCCGTCTGAGTCACATCCGATCTGAGATTCGAACTAATCCATCACTCAGATCGACTTTTCATGCTTTTCAGAGAGCATTATTTTGTTTTCTTTCTTCCCTCTGATAAATGTTACGCTTGTTTAATTCTCCATCTTCGTCTGTTGAGTTTCGAAAAAATATCTTTGTAAGATCAACACTTTGTATAGAATTATTTTTATATGGAAATTATTATAGTTGAAAACAATGATTCGACTGTGTGGTACGATTTTATGTAGACTTAATAACATGTTACTAGTCATATGTTAGTAGATTATGACTTTCTTTGTATATGTGTATATACATATACACTGGTTATGCCACCGATTCCGTCCGGGTTGCAAAAACGGAAATCACGTTTTATCACGAGAACGCGCAATCATAAAATAACTGCCAACAATTCTATGCTCGTAATACAAATTTCAGTAATCGTCAATATACGAATTGCTGACTTTGACGTGATATTTAATATGTATTATTATATATTCACGCCAGGTCCATTACGGGCTAGTCAGAGAACACCGAGTGCCAAATATCTGTATCTAACCTGACCTGCCGTGCTTCTTCTACGTTCTTCACTTTCTTTATACAGGCAGACCGATTTCGAAAATTTCTAAGCCCTCCATTGTTCAGTATCCTCCTCCTTCAGTATCCTCATTGTTGATCCATTTGGTCAAGTAGGCGACTGACTAATAGGTGAATCTTGGTCTCCCTCGGCTTCTGCGTTCATCAACATTCACATAGTACATTTCTGTCGTAATTCGTAATTATTATTATGTAATTATTGTCATTATTTAAAATGTAATTATGTTGTTATCCCATATCATTGTAACATAATACCTGTAATTGCCGAAGTGGTAGGCAGAGGAGTGCAGTGCACTTCAATGTTTCATCAGTTACGTTTACGTCCCATTATGGAATAGGTGGTGAGTCTATTGCCATACACCGGGCACAAATCCAGACTCCGACCAACTAGTAGTTCCTATATACTAGATAATTATAATAAATCTAATCAATAGGCTGTGTTTTTTCAAACCGGAATTTTGCGAACACTGCTTTTGTTATTACGAGGGCAGAATTAACTCAAAGCAGTCAAGGAAACGTTTGTTTGTTAAGCTTTCACTCACGCATTGTCATCCAATTTCGCTTATAGATTAAGCAAGCACAGAGTATATTCATTAATCAATCAACCATTGAAATCGTGGGGTGCATATATAATCTTTCTATTTTACAATCCAGAGCGTGATAGGAAACTAGAGAAGGAATATAAAGCGCCATTTAGTAAACATTTCATTAATCATTCTCGGCGTTAAAATTGTTTTAATGTAATGGTTCGTTCCTTTTATCGTCGCCACAAAAAGTGACATTTTATAAACACTGACTTTAGTACTGACGGTAGTCCTACTTGAATTCTAAAAAACAATACCTACCCTTAGTCACATATAGTGTTCTGATTTTTTAGACATGAAAAATATTGACCTTCATCCCTTTTTTTGTTGTTTCCTATTAAAAATATTAAACTTTGAGAAATACTTATTACTCCTGGAACTACCCCTGCGAAAAAATACAGGCGTGATGTTATATTATGTCTGCTTATTATATTTAATTGTATAAAAAGGGCTTTAGTAAACATAAAGTAAATCGGATAACAACTTCAAAAAGTCCACACCTGATTTTTTCATCCTATATCCCCAGAAAACTCGTTTTCCACAATTACTGATATTCCGCTGCAATCGTAGCTGAACATGTCCTTTGAAATACTATCAGTCATTAATACTTGCCTCTAAGGCTGCCTGTGCTTGGGTGGTTCAATGTTATAAGTCATTTACTTTATATATGTAGACACATAATTCCTCCCAACTTTTGATAAACCAATAACGTCTCATTCACAATATGAAAATTATCAACTATTACAATTAAAGACATGAGTGGATGCAGGTTTTGTGTAAAAATATTTTTTTTACTTTGTTACATGAATGTACCTGTTATTGTATGTCTGCCTGTCCGTTGGACTGCCTCATTGGTCGTGTTGGTTGCACGCGCGACTGCCGATCGAGAAGTCCTGGGTTCAAACCCCGGGTCGGCTTCTACTGGATTTTTCTAACTTAAATTTTCTAGTAGATATTTCTGCTGCCTGTGTTCGGTCTGGTTGGTGTACGGCAATAGGCTCACCATCTATTCCATATTGGGACATAAACGT
This sequence comes from Apyrrothrix hygieia, assembly GCA_018245845.1. NCBI lineage: Eukaryota > Metazoa > Arthropoda > Insecta > Lepidoptera > Hesperiidae > Apyrrothrix > Apyrrothrix hygieia. Next base: position 293 of record DWEG01000563.1, on the reverse strand, counting down.
AACTGGTGAAACGTGGGAGTGTACTGCACTCCTCTGCCTACCTCTTCGGTGATCACAGCTGATGTAATGTTTATTGTATGTCCTTACACATAATATCCTCTCCTTTCAAACTTTCTTGAAGTACGTCTAAAACAGCAGTACAGCACAGCCAGTAAACAGTACAGCCAGTGTATAAATAATAACAATAATAATATCTTGGGACATCTCCACACACGCCCATCTGATCCCGTACTAAGCATCAAGAGAGCTTGTGTTACGGTAACCGGACGGCTGATAAACTACATATATACATA
>DWEG01000562.1:0-10705 GCA_018245845.1 Apyrrothrix hygieia | reverse complement strand
TTAATATCCGATTTCAGGGTATAGTAAACATTAGAAAAAAAAGAAAAACCAAAAATTGTCAGGTTAAAGTAGAGATGTTAAGAATTATCAATATCAAAGAACAATAGACCTTAACTCAACCGATAAAGGTTCAGATCAGCTTGCGTCTCAAAGTTCTTTACGAGTACGAGTTTGAAATCGCATATTGTAATATCTACTATAAATCATGTTTTCATTATCTTCAAAGCATGTTATAAACGAGTACATCGAGGTTCTTCTATATGAGTACTTGGATGTCAATTCATTGTAAAAGTTTTTTCCTTGTGGTCGTACCGAGAATTATTCTTCCCGCGATATGATGCCAGTCGATCGATTCGCAAAACTTTTGTTATTTCGCTCGCTGTGCTAACAATACCATAAATCACGTTGTCATGTTCGTGATCGTTGTGTGAGCCCTTTCCCACCGCACTCGCTGCTTTGGCAACCTCTCCTTCTTCATTAAAACCGCCTTTCGGTCGTAGTCTATTTTTGTTATTAACCGCCGACGCAAAAACGAGGTGTGTTATAAATTTAACATGTATATTTGTGTACCTCTGTGGCTATGTTGCTTCGTGTTCTCAAACGGATGAGCTGATTTGAAAGCGTTTTTTTTATAATGAAAGCCTTGTCTGTCGAGATGGTTCTCTGTTATATTTGGTGGAAATAAAATCAGTTGTCTCCAACATATTCAGGTCTCAATGGAGCTCCTGACAAGATCACAAAGAAAATTGAATCTAATAATTCAGAATTTAGGTTAAATATATTTAAAATCAATAGCATTTTCTATACCACTCGCTAAATCTATCTATAACTTGACGCTCTCCCTTCCGGGGTAGGCTGAGAGGACCGAACAGGAAGAGGAACCAGGAACTTAACGTAGCTTCAGGTGAACTTTGTAATTCAGTCTTTTGTATAGTATTCTAAATATTCAACACATTTTTATTTCGAGGGTTTTTTAATTACCAGTTATTTCGCTATAATCCATTTTGCTTCTATGAGTCCACAATATATTCGGCTGATGTGTTTTGAGAATCTGGGGATTTCTTAATAAGCACGTCCAAGAGTAATCGTTCTCTATTGAATTTGATTTTAGTGTCAGGATCATGAATGTGTTTCAAGGACATTAACTAAATTATGCACGACGAATAGCATATATATTAATATGTGAAGCACCGAAAATCGTCGAAGGACCTTTTTTACGAAAACTGAACAATGGGAACAGTATGAAACTTGGCACAGTTAAATTTCACATAGAGGATCAGTGTAGAAACTTATTTTTTTATTAAATAATGCGTTATAAGTACCTTATTTTAAGAAAAGAACACATTACGCACACAATATAAACACTGCCTACGTCAGTGATTCCAATACCAATAGCGTTACACAAACATATATATATATATGTGTGAGTGTTAGAGTGAGAATGAGTTTTGTGCGAGGAAATGTATTGATGTATACTCTTTAACATAAGAACTTCAATAAATTAGTATTTAAAATTTTATAATTTACGATCGAAGTTTGATCGCTGCTGAACCACTAGTTTTGTTAAATGTTTCCACTATAGCGTTACATTGAAATTTGTAAGGATTTTGCAACTTCCCTGTGAACTGTTTACATAATACACGATATTACGGTGACTTTTGTTGTCTACATTTATATTCCTTTATTAAACTCAGAACTATGATTCGTGAGATTGGTGGAGATGAGATTGGATTCATGAGAATTTAAGAACTGCACAGTAAGAGTGTATTACAAAATACTTACCCAGCAAATAATTATTGAAGTATTGTATAGTCATTAACCAAGATAAACACCATCTAATCACAATATAATGCCCTCTCTGCCTTCCGTCTGCATAGGAACTGACTATATTTTGTCATTTTATACTGTAAGAAAAAACGTTTTCAGTGCCTGTGGTCATTGTCAACGTCGTTTCTTTGTCTTCCGACAGAGGTTCCACTTGTCTATAATACCCATTTTTTTAGTCAATCATCGAGCACCATATCAACTCACTGAATATGTTAATTTGGAGAATATGATACCTGTTAACTTAGTTGCGTTATTTAACCAACTCCTACCATATTTCTTCCTTACAAACACTGTCTATAAAATTCAGAAGCTGGAATCCGTCATTTAACTATATGCTACGTCCTGAACTAGTTACGTTACCTCCTGTTCTTAAGTTACTGGTACTGATCTGAGCCCTTGCCCGATTGGTTACTCAACTGCGCCTTGCGCCGATTGGTTACTTACAAGTGCGCCTTCATGACTCCCGGTATTGAAATATTAATATTGCAGTTAAATGTTTGCATTACTTAAAATCCATCATACACGTTCCTATTAGTTGTTCCGTCTCCAGTACTACGGTGATACGTACCAACTACCTCTTGCAGATCTGAACACACTTTAGTAAGCACTCAGACTGGCCGGCACATATGAAAACAATGCTATAACTTCCGTAGAAAATCTCTGAATCGTCCTCTTGATATGTTCCTCTTGATATATTTTCTCTTCTTTTGTAGAGGTTTGAGAAAGTAGAAAACTATATTGATATCAGAAAAAATCGTAATGTACCAGAGTCATGTGTACATATCGACTAGCTGGCTCAAAATTTTGCCTAATTTAGTAAAATGGTTTAACAACTGTCGTAGACAAGAAATTTCCACACTAATAAATTTCCATACATTAATTTTCTGATCTCATCGGTGGCGTTTAATATCGACAGAGGTGACATGACAAGAGCGTCATGACAAGAGCGATAAGCATCCCTGATTTGACATGTTCATTGAGCAACAAAAATAGACTTAATAACGAAAGGAAAATCCAGTATAGGTACAGGAGAAATAGAGAGAATACGTTGTGCTGGTGGTACCGAAAGCAAAGGTATTTTATATGCATCTCACTCATTTAATGTCTCGTGTGGGGTGTTCGGGGACGGTATCGATTATTGCCTGCGGCTGTCTCGGCCGGTGTGCGGATGCATAGTTTTAAAAACTTAAACATGATTTTATCCCAGAAATAAAACTCGAGTAGTTTAAAAAAGTACCAATATTTTTTTGTATTTTGTTTCATTTTTTAAATCACGTCTGTTAATATCTGCTCATTTCAAGTGTTGGATGATAGAAAACGCTATCGTAACATCACGTCTGTAATCCCCGAAGAGGTAGACAGAGGAGTGTTGTATACTCCCATGTATCGCCCGTTACGTTTACGTCCTATTATGACATGTGGTGATTCGATTGCCATACACCGGACACAAATCCAGACTCCAAACGACTACTAGAAATTTCTACTAGAAAATCTAAGTCATAAAAATCCAATAGTACCCGGCCCGGGATTTAAACCCAGGACCACTTGATCGGTAGTCGCGATTGCAACCAACATGACCAACGCTAAAAACATTAATTCCGCCTTTTGTATGTAACAATAAGGTTACGACAAAGATAAAATTACATTTAAACAATTACCATAATTTATTTATACTTTAGCCAACTATCCACTTCCGCGTAGTACGTATATAATACTACACTGCTCAGCCAGTCACCTCGGAGAAATACAGGCGTGATGTTATGTGTTATTGAAATTATAATTCAACTTGAATTCCATCCAGTTGAAAATTCGAGAAATAATATTTTATTACGTCAGCGCTTTCAGATTTCCACATTGGTCCACAATAGTATATCGGACACGACCTTTGCCCTATCTATTCTCTCAGCCGTTAGATAAAATCGTTTGTGCACATGCGCACATTTACCTAATATAGTTTCCCAATAGTTTCTCAATTTAAGTGCAGCGCGATGATAAGGTCAAAGGATAAGCGTAGCTTCTAGAAAGAAGATATTTTTACTTACATCAGTTTTCAATTTGTAATAATAATAATTTTCATTTAAGAACACTACTGCCGAACTTCATTTCCAAATTATCAAAATATTTTAGGCAACTGTATGAGCCAGTACGCGCCCTAGTTTAATACAATTCTTTTTGATATTATCTGAATATAGCCATATTTCATTAACTACATTAACGTAACATTACGCATATAATCCCCGAAGAGATAGGCAGAGGTTTGTAGTACACTTCCAAGTTGCACCAGTCACGTTAACGTTGATACGTTGATTACCTACATTCTTTTCAATATAACCATACAATTAAAAATTATGAAAAAAGGCGTAACTTTTAAATGGACATGTATCTACTTGACGTGGCATGAGTTGCCTCCTTTTTTATTCGCATTTGTTCATGGTATTCAAAATGTATTATTGATATTATTATAGTATCGTTACGCCGTGCCCTTTATGAAGTCGATGGAATTCAGAAGTCTCCGGAACCGGCGTGCGTGTATGAAGAGAGAGATAGATGTAAAAGAAGGACGGCACGTCTGTAAAGAAATATTGGCACTCAGTGCTCTTTGCTTCCTACTATTGGAATCTGATATTTTTATTAATTTTAAAGCAGTCATATAGCCTAGTGGTTGAAATTCAACCTCGCACTCTAGTGGTTCTATGTTAATGCTTAATGATTAATAAGTTACACTATATACCTTTAAATACAAAAATTTCTTTTATTTAATTAGGTCATCACGCCAGGTACCTTAGAGCAAATAGAGAATACCGCGTAAGCCTTTTGTATATTTTACTATAATATATATAAATAAAATGATAGACTGCGGTTGTGCGTGGATCACGGAATAATTGCTGGATTTCAATTACGTCTTTTAAGTTTTATTTCTTAGACACATGGTCCTCATCAAAAAAATATTGCGATATCTTCATTTAATACAAAGTTATTTTAAAAAACAACGGTTTTTATAAGCATTACGTGTTCAATACCGGTCAACTAAGCATCCATTGGTCTCGTGTTACTTACCCAAATACTCGTAATCGATGTATTTTAGCCACAAACAGTGAAACGTATACCTAACATTGTTTACAAAGAAATTTTGTAAATAAGGTATATTTTTCTTACGATCTTTTAGATGTGTTTTCCTTTGTACATACAATTCATTGTTAATAAGTATAATAAGCACCGCAGCCAAAGTCGCCGCCATTAAAGTGAAGTCTATATAAAAAGGACTAAAGAAACGGTACCTATATTTAATTACTTTGAGGGTATTCCGTAAAAGATGTATATCTAGACTAGTAAAAATTAAGTGGGATGATAATATTTATTTATTAAAATGAGACAAACATTTTGTGCATGCTTTAAATACTTTATTGGTAGAATATGATTTGATTATAAGTAAATATAATTCCACTACAGCGTTTCTGAATAAGCCGAATTGACAAAACAATTTTTCCATAAGTTGAGGACGAATATGTTACATTTTATGTTTCATATAATTAATCCATACTATAGAATATTTATTTCACAATCGTTTCTTCGTTGTTAATTTACAAAACAATCTGGTGACTCAAAAACATATTTGATAATAGACGCTAATTGAATGTATAGGATCGTTGAAGGATAATATGTTGCCTCGTTGCGTCTAGCCAATGTTCCTTCCCTTGCACGTGCAGTTAGGAGTGTTGCGAAGCTGCGCGCAATAGGGGCAGAGCCCGACTTGCTCGACGTTCATCTCGTTCATCTCCATTTCAACCATGTACTCCTCCAGCAGCTGGGCGAGCGCACGCCTCTTGAAACGCAGAGATTCTGCGATCACCTCGCGCACAATGCTCTTCTTCATGTCCAATGAGCCCAACAGCTGATCCAGAGTTTGGAACAGGCGGCTGTGGTCTCTGCCAGGGCGGCGGACTCCACGATACGCCTCGATTTTCACGGCGCTATTGTGCCTCTTGATGTTGTTCAAGTCATTGGCCATAGCCTTTCTGGCTGCAGCGAGTTCGTTGATCTTCTGCCTCTTAGCTCTACCGTCAGGCTGATTTTCTTGATCGTCGTCATCCATTCCCTGCAGGATGTTTAGAAAGGGTCAATTTTTGTTTTTGTGAATTTACACCCTGTTTCTATTAATTAATTCTGACTTCATAAAGATATTCGATTTCGTACATGTACGAATGTACTCTTACTCTTCACAATTGCTTAAAAATCATTAAGTATTAACTGAAGAGTAAAAAATTTTCCAAGTTGTCGTCACAATACTAGTATGGACTTCACAACATTCATTTTGTTTCAAAATCTTTATAAAAAAATATCTTATCTTAGAACATTATTACAGTTGAAACGTCGTTACTTTTTATCTTTAGTTAATTCATTGCAACTCAACGCAAGTAGGTATATGAGCACACAGCGCCTCGTCGCTATTTCTACAATATTATAATAACATCGACTGAACACGATGAAATGATTTTGCAATAAATAATAAAAATTAAATTATAAAATAAAAGTGAGTTTTTAAACAGTAATTGTCAGAATTAATGTGTGTGAATGAATTAATGAATCTTCTATTTTATTTTGAAATCTGAGTCATCCACTTAGTTTACTGATTTTCGAGTTTTCCTGATTTACTAAACTAAATTCAATTACCCTTTTAATTTTAATACTTAAATACAAAAAAAATGTTTTTTTTTTTTCAAAAAATTATTATCCGTAATACAGTATCACAAACGTTTGCGATAACCAGCGTTTAATACGATTTATTAAATAATAATGATTCAGTTGTATAAGTCAAAAATATGACTTTATTTTATTAAAGCATACACACGTTTTCAATTCCATATGAAATCCTTGTCACTTTTACACCGTACCTTATATCCCCCGACAAAACGGAAGTATGTCTAATATTTTACAGATATCAGCAACCTGTGCTAGCTCCCGCTGTCTATGACGGAAAATTGAATTATCTGCTGATCGATACAGGGTGCATCCAGAGAGGAGGACGGGCGGGAACCACCCAGCGACCCATTCTATCTCATCTATAAATAGCTCCAGCGGATGTGCTTGTACTGGGTTATGTTGAAAGCCTTAGCGTTCGTTTGACTAGTCCTTTTCTATGTCATTCAGAACTAATCTTTGTACTGCGTTTCTGTCTGCTGTATTACTGTAGATCTTGATGCGAGTTAATATTTAATTTTTCATCGTACTTCTAATAGCCCTATGTTGACAGGACTTTTTCTTCTTGAAGTTTTTAATCAAGTGTTTTTATTACCCTACGCAAATGGAATTGAAGTGGTTAGTGTTTTCAATTGAAAAAACTCATATCGGTTCTCTATTTTCTTTATAGACAGTAGTATATTGTTAATGTTAAAGTACATTCGGAATTCGCGTTCAAACTCTTCACACGCGCACGAAGTAGCGTCGAGCTTCCGCCATTTTGAATATTGCGACAGCAATATCTAAAATGGCGAACTGTAGTGCTACGATTTCTGTTACAACAAGGAGACCACGCAAATTTTATAGAACACGTTTACGATTCTCTTTACAATGTTTTTTTTAAGATCTGCGACTTCAAATCTTCGTTGTGAAATTTTGTTCATAAACGGCAATCTGAATGCGAGTTTCGTAAAAAAAACAAAGCATTAACGGTAACGAAAAAAAGTCAAGCACACAAAAGATGTAATGAATGATCTATTGTAATACATAAACTAAAATCTTTGCCAAGTTTATGTGCTGCAAGAACAATGTTATTGAAAGCGAAATTACGAACTGCTGCAATATCGCCAAAACCTGAGTGAGTGAGACCTACCAATTATGAGTCACGTCAACGCGCACATAAATTAAAAAAAAAATAGACAGTCTGTAAAATAATTCACAGATACCAAAACTGCACGATAGAGGCAAAAAATGATAAATGAAAATATGAAACTAAATAATAGTATGTATGTACGTACGTCCCGTTTTCCAGCCATGTTGTAGCAGAAGTTCAGGATGGGATTCGGCATTATCGGTTCCTTGAGCCCGGTTCTCAGCAGCAGCGGATATAAGACTTTGGTTCACTTCACTTTGGTTCTAGCAACAACAAGAGCGTAAACATTAACGTCCGACCCCGACGACGACGCTGCAACAGACTTATTAAAAACCTGCAGGCGTCATCGAGCCGGCCAAGTGAATGCACATGCGCAGCGCGGCTCAGATTCTAGCTCAAAACTCACCCGGGTCGCAACAGGTCCCCCTCGCCGCCAACTATAGGTCCGCACCTGTATTTATAACTCTCACTGTTGTCCAATATTAAAATGGTAGCAAACTTTAGTAATCACCAGATTTCATATATTCGAAATGAGCACAAGCAAACGACGAATTACGCCAGAGGCACGAAAACGAATAAACTGTTTATCACAGCTTGTTGGTTATAAATGGTACGTTCGCCCACTCAGTCTCAATATCGATTCGGTTCACAATTAAATATAGATGTTACACAATCTTCACCCTAACGACAAAAATGTTCCCAATTAAGCTCGCGTTTGGGATCTTAAGCCCCACAAAGGTTTAAAGTCTACGCCCACACGTGGTACTCCTTATGATACTCATAAATAAATCATACGTTACAATTCACAAGAAATGCGTACATTTATTTAACAATAGCTCTTAATTTCACCAAAGACAGACATATATATTTTTTTTACAAAATAGATTCTGTCGTAGCAACGCTACGATTTTCGTAGAACGCAAAATATAATATTCTTAAACTGTTAATGCGATGTTTCAGGCAATTAATTGCGTATTATATGAATATTTGCTTATGAAATAGATTTATACAATATAAGATATCGAAATATTTTAACTCTTATATTACTAGTATCGGTGAACAATTAGCAATTTTGTGTACATCAAATTTGTATACAGCAAATTATTTGGCTCGTGCGCAAGCAGCCTTATTCTCGGCGGCGATGGTTTGCCTAATAGCTTGTAGTTATATCAAATAGAGCCTTAAGTTCTCAATAAAACGGTTAATGTTACAAATATTCGTTACGCGTAACTGAAATTTCAGGGTTAATTTAGTTTCATTTAAAAAGAAACAAACATCGTTTTTGTCTCGTGTCTTTGTTGCACACTGAACGTGTGGTTACAATCTTACCAGTTTTATAATAAACTACTAGTATAACATAGAAGGGTTAAATGGTCTGCCATTGATTTCTGGCTATAATATGTAAGCCTTATCACGTTCCACCCAATCAGCAACGGTGTTGCTAAGTTCTGGAATTGCAAACTTTAAACTGTGCTCAGGCCCGGTAAGAGACTATTAAGTGTAAGACTCTTACTATGTTTTCTGTGACATATTGATTGGGAGAGGAAATAGCTTTTTACAATCTCTGAGGCTTTGTAACCGATAACTTATTTGTATCATCCCCTATCAACGACATGTATAAAAAAACATTAATGATAATACGCAATACGTTACATCACGCCTGTAATCCCCGAAGAGGTAAAAAATGAAACACTAATATAAATCGAAATTAGAGTCTGAAATTGAAATTGGTATGAGATATTTGGCACTAGGTGCTATCTGCCTACCCTGTAAGGGTCCTTAGGTTATATAATAATGGCAGAAAGATTATTATAAACACGAAAACCTGTGTAGACAATAATATATTCTAAATTAAAAATGATGTCGCAGATGTATAAAAATGTGTGTTATAAGTCTGAAAGCTGTAACATCATCGGGAGTGCCTCGTTCTCCCCCGGCTGTATCGATCGCCAACTATTTCCGAGGATGCACCGAGCTACTTATTTATTAAAACAGAAATCACAGCGAGCTCCCCACACCACCCACATTTAAACATCGCAATATCATCATAACTTCATTACCTATCTATGGAAGACCTTTTACGTGGCACTATGTTGGCAGTTTCCTCCATACTGCGTATAATGAACTGAATGTTCTTCCTAAAATTACGTTTCATAAAGGCAATGCAATTATACGAACCATTAAAGTGTGTGTGTGCCTGCGTACATGCGTGTGTGTGTATGGTGTGTGTATTATATGTATACATATATATTTACAAGTCTGTCAACCCGTACTAGGCCGGCGTGGCAGACCGTGGCCGGCCGAAAATGAAGCTATAAGTATATAATGCCTCTCGTTGTGTATATACATACATATCAACATCATTACGATCAATACTTTTATCATTTTATTGTAGTGTTAATGTATCAATGAAAACTATTTCATCGAATGGATAAAAAGACCACGTGTAAGTTAAATTACGATCATGATCGTGACATTAGCATTAGTCAATTGGTTTTTGAAATCCAGCAACATCAAACGCAATTACTCACAATATTCATAATTTATTTAGGAGAAAATAACATCAAGAATATAGAAACATGAGTTGGAAAGTGACAAATTTAATCAGAATCAAATGATTATGTACTATATAGACTGGGGCTTCTTTAATTTCGCTCCTTTCATTACCCACAGTTGTAGCAAATATATTGGTATTAGCTTACTAATGTTAAATGAATTGGTTCGTTGGAAAATACAAAAAGTTAGGTAAAGCTGATAGATGCGGTCGTGTAAACTCAGAACGCGGAGCCGAATTCAGCCGAGCGTAAGAAAAACTTTTACATCTTCTCCATTACTACGCCAGCTCCCTGTTCATATTTCAGTCGTTAATGATTCTATAAGATCTGTACCAAAAAAAAAATTACGACTAATATTTTTTGACTGCCTCATTAGTGTAGTGACAGCTTCGTTGGTCTAATAGTTACAAGTGCTACTACGACGCAAGAATGTTTGGGATCGATCCCCGGCTTGGGAAAAGTATTATTCAGTTCAGTTCAGTTCATTTATATA
>DWEG01000561.1:0-10708 GCA_018245845.1 Apyrrothrix hygieia | reverse complement strand
GTAATTGACAAATGTCAATATATATCTTGCAATTTTAAATACATTGACTCAAATAGGCATACAACACATGAAGAAGGAAATGAAGTGTTTAAAAGTAATATTCTGACATTTTTTTTCATCTAAACCAAATCAACAGCCAAGCAGCATTCAGAACCACTATTTATTATTTGTTACATTTTCACTATCTGGACATTTGCAACATCAAAGATTTACCAATCTATTAAGTAGAACTGAACAACCATATGGTTTTCTATAAACAGAGATAGGACCCGACATAGTTTTTGAACAAAGAAGGTTGAATATTCTAGACCTGTATCAGCATTGACTGAAATTTTACTTTTCTACTTTTTAATCACTAGTGAATGGTGCCTATTGATTATTTTAATTACAATTTTGTAACACTCACCTAAAACTTTGTTAACGACATCGCAGTTCTGCTCGATCTCATGGAGCCACCTCTTGACATTGGCGAAGGACTCCCCGTTGGTGACATCGTAAACAACGATGACCCCGTGAGTGCCTCTGTAGTACGTACTCGTAATCGTTCTGAACCTCTCCTGACCTGCTGTATCCCATATTTGAAGCTTCACTCGTTCACCGTTTATCTCTAAAGTTCTTATTTTGAAATCGACACCAATTGTGGTAATATAACTGCCAGAGAACGTATTGTCGGCAAATCGCAGGAGAAGACAGCTCTTACCTACACCTGAAACACGAACAAAATTGCACTCATTACCAAATTAGAGGGACGTTAGAACGCTGTAACATCACTCGCGATCATAGGCCTCGCCCACTCACCGCTGTCACCGATAATCAGCAGTTTGAAGAGGTGGTCAAACTCACGCGCCATCGCTTTTAATTAATATGACTATTTCGCTAATTGGTCATGTGTTTACTGATAACGTTAATAATAGATAGACAACTTTTACTATGGATATATTAGTCAAACGCATGCCGTAAATCGTTACGCTTGCGTCACTTTACAAAACGTCCGCCATTATTGTCTATCTTCACTTTTCTTATAGTGTCGTTTCATTACATCTTTGTTTCTTACTGTTAATACAGATAAAATATTTGATGGTTTTGTCAGAATATTTTGGTCTCTGTGTTATTTAACCAACAATAATTTAAAAAAGACTGATTACATATAAAATTAAAATTATTATGATATAAAAATAAAATGCATGTAAAATGGATCACTAAACAATTACTTAACTTACATCCTTATAATACGCAACTGATTTATTCCACATTACAAAATATAAATGCGTAATTCAGTATTTTAATACTCTCGTACATAAGATCTTAGCATATGGTACCCATTTTTATAAAAATCATAATAGTACACTACAAATTGGCAAATGTCAAAACTTCGTCCGGTTTAGAACGCTTTGTGATCTGTCCCTAATGTCACACTATGACAATGACGTCAGGTATTGCGATAGCGTATCAAATGAGTGAGCTGTCCTTTTAAACAGAAAATATAGGTGTGGTAAAAGGAAGAATTATTTAATTAAAATTTTAATAAACAAAAATGTCGGCGACCTTAAAGCCTTATTTAACTGCCGTCCGCAATACGCTCACGTCGGCTATGTGCTTGGAACACTTTTCGTCACAAGTAGTCGAGAGATATAACAAACCTGAAGTGGAGGTGGGCACAAGTAAGGAGCTGTTGTTGAATCCGGTGATCATATCACGGAACGCTAACGAGAAAGTGCTAATCGAGTCGTCTATAAACTCGATAAGAGTTAGCATTATGATCAAACAAGCGGATGAGATCGAGAAAATATTGTGTAAAAAGTTTATGCGATTCATGATGATGCGAGCGGAAAACTTTATCGTGCTGCGACGGAAGCCAGTTGACGGATATCATATCAGCTTCCTGATTACAAACTTCCACACCGAGCAAATGTATAAGCACAAACTGGTTGATTTTGTGATATACTTTATGGAAGAAATCGACAAGGAAATAAGTGAGATGAAACTAGCAGTGAACGCTCGGGCCAGAATCTGCTCAGAGGAATTTTTGAAACGGTTCTGAACTTCACTGTACAAACTACTGTGCAATGTTCGGTTTTACAATGGACATTTTCTAGCCTTGTGGTTTTTAATCATGACACTCTAGTATATAACTTTGCCAATGCCAATACAGTCTGAATAAAAAAAACAGGAAATTGTTCATATACTTTAATATTAGGTTTTAACAGTATTCTTTTCTGATGTGCTTAGCTGCAATTTGGGCATTTAGTTAAATAAGTTATTATTCAGTCGACAATGATTATAGCTTGTGTCTATTAAAATGTGTATAATATATAAAGTTTACTCTTGTCATGTAAACATTCAACTGTATTATAGGTGCATTAATAAATTTAATCTTTTTTAAAGCCACATGTGTATTTAATTCACACCAATCTTAACACTTTCATGAAATTCTTAATCTATAAATGCATGTTTGCATGTTAGAAAAAATACTGTGTTGAAAGTTATATCTTGCTTCATAGCAGTGTTTTGTGCTACTATTCGTTTAGAGAGTATGTACATTGTCAGTTTTAATTTGGTATTACTGAGTGAATTAGTAGAATACATGAAAAGTGTGTAAATAATCACTATGCCACAAGGTTTTTATCTGAAGTACACATGGCAACAGATCATTCTCTTTATCTTAAGCACCAAATGACATATTTTTTATTTTATTGATTACATGAATTGACTTATTGAATTTTTATAATTTTCAAATTGGGAGTGGGATGGAGGATATCAGTTAAAACCGCTGTGTTTAATCTATCCAAAATAAAGATTATAATAAAAGAACTAATTTAATTTTTTTTCATAAAAACACTATAATAAATATTATTAATCTAAAAATGTAAATTGGTTATTTTAATTAATATTAACAATAATATTGCAACAAGTTTTAACAAATCTAATTCTTTATTAAAGTTGTCTGAACATAAATGAAATTGCAGTTCACCCGATTTGTGTGACATATTTAAAAACTTGTTAAAATCCAGTATCAATATGAAATAACAGGAATCAATCAAATATGAAGAATCCAAAAACAACCTGAGATATACATGTGCTACAGGATAGTGTTGTGGTATTACAATTTAATATCTTATTCTTGTTTCTACACCAAAGATACTGAAAATCTCAGTCCAGGTATTTTCTGCAAAAATTTTACTACAGAAACTATTATATGCTTCATTACCAGTGTTCAAATTTATGGCATAGCATAGAGTTCTTAGGTATATTCCAATTTGAAGTACGTGACTTGAGCATCACTACTTAATGTGATTTCAGGTAGAGAACAAATTAATCTAGTTTTCATCATTTTTAATGTCTCCAAACAATATAAGCATGTGATTGGTTACTAATGTTAGTTAAACATTTAAAACAGAACACATTAATTATACTGGTATTTCGTCTGTGATGCTGCACCATTAACATGACCGAGACCCACAAATTTAACAGAATGAATTTGAATTTGTATGAAATATGCTGTAATATATGTGTAAAAAATGTGTCTTGGAATTTTAAAAGCCAGTGACTATAGAAAAAATTATATTCAGTTTATATCAGTTTTTAGATTTGGCTGTTCTTAATGTGAAGCCTTCACCTTTGAAGGCCTGGAAAGTCTCTGGTGGCGGTGTGTCCTCTTTCGCACTGGCTGGTCGAGAGTTTCTGATAAAGCGGAGTGTACCGGCTACATAGTCATAGTCTGGTATACCTCGTACATAAGGCTGTGAAAGAGGAAATTTAATTATAAATTATGTGTACTTCATCCATATTACAGGCCTTCTATAACTTGGAAAGTTATAACTCATATGAATGCCAAAAATCCAGATTTGCTTATTATGAAACTTATTAAATTGATATCAATATTAATATACAGTGAAAAATCGTTATAATAAAAATAAAAAAATACTTGTCTGGATGGTGTTGCTTGAGGTTCTGAGTCACTTTCGCTGGTTAGCTTCTTCTTTTTCCCGTCCAGCCTGTTACCCTCTCCGCTGAATGCTATAAATCCGCTGGTTTCTGGCATCATGGCTGCTGGATCCTCTTCCATGCCACTTTCTCCCAAGGAGCCCTCTCCGCTTTTGGATGTATGGCCCTCTTCTTTGTAACCAACTGGAGGTGCAAAGTCAACCTGGATTGTCAATTAAAATGATCAACTATACAAACTTAGTGAAGAATAATAATGCCCCTGCATTTTTTCTAATAATAGTTTATTGTATTATTATTCAATTATGTATACCATTGCTATCCCCAACCCAGTATGCCCAGTTTGGGAATTATGAGCATAAACCCCTTGGGGAAGACTTAAGTCCAGCAGTGGACTTAGAGAGGCTGTTGATGATATCATTACATGTTAGTATGTAAGCTTTTTACCAGAATTCAAATAATGTTCATGTAAGCAATGACTTCCAAGCCGCATTCTGGAGTTTAACCTTTTGCACTATCCCAATATGTATCAATACAGACATGACTACAAAGCTGACCTGTATCAGAACCTTTTAAGTCACTCTAAATTCTTCCGACACAATTTGACAACTGTTATCTTCAGCTCATAATCAAACAATTCTTAGCAAACCCTATAAACTCGGATCTTAATCTACATTATAATGTTAAATATAAATAATTTTCATTTAGTTTTTAACTTTACAACTACTAACACATTAATACCTTATTGAGGCTTTTGACAATAATATTTTAATTCAAACACAATATAATGGAACAAAAGAACAAATAAATAAATAAGACACTTTCTGGAAGAAAACATACATTCATATCACATTCAATAATGATGACAGCACTGCCAGGCTTGGTCTCCAACACACACAGCTCATACACTTTTGAGTTGTACTTAATGGCAATCACGTCTCCAGTTGTAAGGCACGAGAAGTTCCTTAGGCAGTTTTCCAGCACTGTAATTATGAATAATAACATCCACAAACAAAAACAATAAAAGTATAGTAAATTTTAAATTGATATAATTTATATATGTGAGTCAAATGTAGGAGTAACACAATTAATCTTTTTTTGGTTACGCTTGTGATGTCTTCATACAAAAAGTACTGAATCAATTTTACTGGAATTTGGGAAAGAACATCGGTGATATTTTAATACACTTTAAAATAATAGTGAAAATAAGAAATATCAGATTATATGGAAATAATTAAGGTTCAGCATAAAAAACATAGCCAATAACAACTAGTGATCTCATAAGATTAACATATTTAATTATATTTATCCATTTATTTTGATGCCATTACTAGTCATGCTTAGTTATAGTTTCAAAAAATCAAGAAATTGGGCCAATTAAAATGACATCCAGTAACTTATTCTTACTCTTTAGGTTTTAAACAGAAACATTAAAAGAAATCAGATTAAGCTTTAGTTAATTAACTTAAAAAAAATTGTTTGTCCAATACACACTAAACAATTTATTCTTTCGAAGTATTGTGAGTGCATGTTACATTTGAAACCCCACTATGAGACATATTATAAAGAGTTGCTAACTGTGAAAAAAATTATCAAATTCTCTATCGATAAATATATAGAAATGTACTAAAACCTGCTTTAGGATTTGTGATGTCTAAAAAGTCTTCAGACAGAGGTTGGAATTTTGAGAATGTTGCCACAGGTAGTGACACACTTTCGATTTGTATAAGCTCTCCCTCATCCAGGACAAGATTGGCCATCATCTGTCAACCAATACACTGTATGTAATTACATAAGCATGAATTTAGAACAAATTGTAAATGTTCTCATCATTTTCACAAAACAAATTTTCACTTTTACAAATAAATATGGCACAAATGGAATATGTTTTTACATAGCAATAAAATTAATATCTCGATTGGATGTGTTGATAATTTGGCCATCATATGTGTATTCATACAATCACTGACAATCATCTTTCATCATTATCAGTGTCCTTTTCATTGATTAGTCTTGTATAATTGTGAACTAGGCGACCCCTCATTAAATTTACACTAGTTGTATTGAAAACACTTACCCAGTGTGGCAAATACACCTTACCCTCATCAGCGACGAATTCCAACACACCACTGTGGGTGATTCTTCTTGTTCTTTTGTTTGTGAGTTTAAATATCATTGGGTACTCAATGTTTAATCTGGTGAGCTGCTCAAGAGCCGATGGTGGCATTATTACTGAAAAGAAATATGACAGCAAGGGTGCAACTATCATTTAATGTAATATTTTATTATCTAAGTATGTATGAACAGATAGTGTTATTGTGGCTATAGTTCAGATATTGAAACATGACATTGAGCAGCCAGTATCAAATAAAAAATTGTTTCAGTCATATAAAGAACTCATGGTCTCAATTTATTATGCACCAGTGATATTATACCACTTATTGTGCCATGTAGAGCAATTGTTAATGATTTAAAACCTACAAATAGCAAAGTATTATTATAAATATTTTCTTGGTATGTAATAAAGTTAAGGATAACGGCCATATAGCATTGCCTTAAGAATAGGTGAAAATGGCTCAATCACTGCACAAAGAGTGTGTAGATATTGATCTTCATGAATTAATATTTAATAAGATTGTACACCATCTTACTTTTGCCTCCCCTTTCTACATCTTGTCTTTCGTTTCCTGGCAACATGGAAACGGAGTAACATCGATAGGTCATGATAAAAGGCCTTGTGATTTCATGGAACATGTTGAAACCAAACTGAAACTAAATACGTGTATTTTAAGCAGATAATGGAATTTCTTAGGATTCAGATATATAAAAGTATCATTATTATTATTGTTTTACCATCTTGAAGCTCTGATATTCAAACCACAACCACGTAAAAATTAAAAAGTATACTGCAAATCACGCAGGTAATATGCACAAGATTATGAATTTTGTTAAATTGTCAATACAATGACACAATACAATAGCACAGACACAACTTGCAAAACAATTTACTTAGTAAAGGCATGATACGCGAAATTGACATTAAAATGATGACTGACAAAGTTCTACTTTTTTGCTGTCAGTTTTATATACAGCAAAAGTATATTCGTCCCAAGTTATTCTCACAACCTAATATATTGGATAAAACATCTTACTTTTATAGATACTAATCTGAGGAAAATAAATACAGTTAGGTTTATTAACTAAGTTAGTAGCTAGATCTACTCTTATTTAAGTACAAGTATTCGAACGGAATTTGTGATTGGCAACGATTTCTATTTCTTGCATCTCTTTCTTTCCTATCCCCACGATCGTTCATTTCTTTTCATTCATTTGTATATGTGGCAGCCGTGGGTGCATTATTCGCAATTTCTACTTACTAATAGCAAATATAAAAGGCTACCAATTTTTCTTCATGTAGAATTAAAAAAATTAAGTGAGTCAGAGACTTCATAATATTCAGGTCAAAAAATCTTTTATCGCGTTCGGATCATTGTCATTTTTTCTTCCAAACATGAATGAACGCCATGTTGATTGTCAAAGCTTTCAAAGGTGTTTTCCGATCGGATGAGACGGTAGTGAATTGAATTTGTGTTATACTTTCAGACTCCGCGTTATCAGAGGGTCGCTTATTAGCCGTAAAGGTGTAGTTGGAGCCGGAAAAATTCGTGATAATGGCGCAGGTACTGCCGATACGTTTTCAGGAGCACTTACAGGTGAGTACGCCCATTGATGTTTTATTAGCTTTGTCGATAGGTAATGGACGAGGGGGACGAATGAGTAATTTATTAAGCAGTTTAAGGACGTTTTCACGAGTTTAATTGGCTGGTTATATGCTAGTGGTAGTAATAATGACATTGCGCAATTGCCGTTGACGTTTCCACCCCCTTCCGAATACGGGAGGGACCCGGTATCGATTTGCCCCACATCCACCACTGGATCATATGGTCGCTCAACGACTGTCGCCGGCTTAGACTTTTTACTTATTGAATTCTACACCACTCAATCAATAATCTAGACACACTTGGAAATAATAATAAAAAAAATCATATCAGCTGATTTTCCGGTTTTACATTTCGGTTATTATTAAATAATATTATACTTTTTATAATGGTGCCTTCACTGCATATAGATAATAATGTCAAAGTGAGGAAGATAGGTCATTATGTAAAGGGGAGGTACCCACCTAATAGATAGTTTAAAAATTATCTATTATATTATAAAATATAACTAGATATTACTGAATTTCTAGTTTTTATATTTATATTCATAACATAATATTGAATAAAATCGTAAAAAAAGATTGAAAGCAATGGTTTGCTGTGGATATTGAAAAAGTAAATTGTATTTAGTTATTAATAGCTACCTATATTACACATTTGGATATAGTGTGATATTGTTGAACATAAAAATATTAAAATGATTATGAAATCAGCAATAGATTGAGAATATTGTATTAATACAAGTTATACTAATTCAAATTGGAACATGAATAAATGGGATTGGTCAATGGTGGAATCTGATTGGATTCTATCTATTAATGTCTTGTATAACACAAGTTTCAGTTTTTAATATTTGTAACATGTCCAGCCCTCACTTGTGAGATGCCTGGCCCATACTCTTCAGTGTTACTTCAGTGCACATTAGTGAAATTGGGGGATTAGTGGCCAATTCTTGTAATTACAATTTGAATATTGTATAAAAGTATATTAACTCAAGGGTAATCATTTATCCCCTAACTATGTTATCTAACACTGTATGTACTTCATATATGTATAAAGAGAGTGATGAACATGGAAGAATCATATTAGGTCCAAAAGGACTCGGATATTTGGCATATCTGTAAAGGACCAGATATATGATGTCACAATATTTGTAACAAATTCAACCAAGTATTTATGATCACTCAGTGTGTCTCATGCTTGTACATGGTACAAAAGAACTGGAACTCAAAATTTGTGATACATTGTTTTATCTGTTGTCTTTAATATAATGTTATGATATAAAAGTGTCTGTTTTCTTATCTCTCTGTTAAATGGAAATGCACTGTAAATTTGCAGGCATTATATTGAACAATATAATTAATATTGATGTAGCAATATTATACCTTATATCTTGCATTCCTAAATTTGATTTATAATTCTTGTTGTCCTTTAAATTTTAGTTACAACATATATTTTTTATGTTTAAAAATAGTATTACAATTTGGGTATTTGATAAAACTAGTTGCCTGTATAAGTCTGGCGAGTTTGTCACTTGCAAATAATAATCTGTGAAATAAATTTTTGTGGATACTATTTTTTGCCACTCTTTGTTGTCAAAAGTGTCCCTGATGTCTGTAGGTATTACGTCTTTAAGATTGGCTCTCGTCTTCTCAGTTAAATTTTCTAGTCATAAGCATTGCCTTTATGGTATATACAAAAAAAAAAACATTGGAAGGGGGGGAACATTAGTAAAGGCTCAGCCAGTGTCAGAGATACCCATGTTCAGCATTTATTTTCGGCAGTAAAATTTTTTGGCAATATTTTAATACACTTTTTCCTACTATAGTGCTTCCCATTAATATTATTGAATGGACTTCATTATCATCAATCTAAGTCCACTGCTGGACATAGGCCTCCCCTGAGAGGTTTTTGGCCATAATGCTGAATTGACTTGGTAACTTCAACCTTGGTATAGATAACTGCACCCTGACAAAAGGAAGCGTTAAAAAGAGCAAGGGTGCACCATTATTATAGAGTCAGTTTGGTTTCCATGGGAGCAATGTCATGAGTCATTATAAAATGGGTAATGCAAAGGATCCTTTGTGACCATGACTTAATTGAGAAGACACTTAAAAATATTTAATTAATATCTAAAAAAATATTGGAGAAAAAGTGTGATTGGTTTTAGGAAAGTCATGGCTATATATTTATAAAAAAATACAATATGTACATAGGTTTTTACAAAACAAACAAAAAATACACAAATAAAAAATACACAACTAAAAAATACTACAAATAAAATTATAAACTATTTATAGTTTTTTGATAATTAGAATTTTTAGTCCTCATCATCATCATTTTATATCAAAACGATATTCCTAAAAGGTAGCAATATTAATTCCAATATTGCCCGCCCCTTACAGCTCACAAATGTCGGGATCAATCCAGCCTCCATATCATTTAACACACTCACAATGGAGTCGGACAAGTTCATCTGTGTCCGCGAGAAGGTGGGCGAGACGTCGGAGGTGGTGATCATCGATATGGCGGATCCCACTAACCCGATCCGCCGGCCCATCAGTGCGGACTCGGCGATCATGAATCCAGCGAGCAAAGTCATCGCACTCAAGGGCAAGGCGGGCGTGGAAGGTGAGTGTGTGTATCTTTTTACAACCCTTTTATCATTTCATTATATAACACTGATCTCCGCTCAGGATTAGAGGGTTAGAGTATACAGCTATACATTATTATCTAATGTACAGTTTAAATCTTGAAGTTATAAGACTTGGTTGAGTATGTGAACTCTATAGGATGCAAACTGACTGTGATCCAAATTCAATGATTCTGAGTAAAAAGATGAAATGTTCCCCTATTCTATTAGAACGTTGAAATGTTAAGTGAGTGAGTAGTATAGAGAGGTCTGTCATGTTAACTGTCATGGTATTGTGACTATTATTGTTTTTAGAGAACTGTACGGTGTATGGTAACAGAGTAAATAAAAAGTAGATTAAAAAGCCATATATCTCATATCATCATGTTCAATTCATATCAAGGACGTTGTAACA
>DWEG01000560.1:0-10709 GCA_018245845.1 Apyrrothrix hygieia | reverse complement strand
TAAATAAGTCGGATTCGTGAACGTTCTTTGTAGACACCAGTTATTATCCAATTTTACGAGGACTACATATTGGAGGAGGGCGCAGTCAATCTGTTAATTACGAGATGACATCACACCAAAAGGTCCTCCGTAGATAAGAGGGAATGAACCAAAGGCATTAATGTTTTTCTAATGATAATTAAATTGTTGGAAAAAAATGACATTTACATTAAAAAAATGTTTTTTTCGTTGCAGTCAATTTTATAATATATAATTCTTTGTTATCTTACCTATAACTGTTTTACAAAGTACGGAATTAAATCCTAAAGGCATTAAGTATAAAATAACGTTACGATGACAGTAAGACGATGTGGTAGATGGCAACAATCACGTTATGACGAGCAGATATAACTAAGAGGTACAAGTACATATAAATAAGATTTTATAATTTAATTGCTTATATTTCGCTAATTAAATAACAATCGTTGCAACCAATTTTAGCCCCATTGGTGATTACGAGTGTCTCTTTTAATTCTTGAAGCTCTAGAACGTACTCTATCATTACCCTGCTACAATGCGAATTAGTTCTTGGATTTAAGGCATCTGACAAGGTCTAATTGATTAATAACTAATAATTATAAATAGAAGCAGAAGTAGTAAGCAGAAGAAGTAAATAGTTATTAATGTAGAAGAGACATAGCAGGTTTGTAAGGATAGAGATATTTGGCACTCGGTGCTTTTTGCCTACTCCGTAAGGGACCTCGCATGAAGATATAATAATAATTACTATTATTAAGTCGCGTTTGACTACAATCTCGCCTTACGGTAAGCGAGATGCAGACTAAGATGTAACATTCTTGCCTAAGAAGTGCCTATTCTCTGTAAGGAGTAATGTTTCTATGTATTTAATTCTCTATAATGTTCTATGTTCTAAAAACTATATAGGCATTCCGTAGTCCAAACAAATGTATTTGATATTGGCCTATTTGTTTTGTATCTTCTACACCAGGCGACCTGAGAATACTCCAGGATCAAAATACGATCCTGTTTAGAAATAATATTTGCCATTATAACATAAATAAATTGTCTTTCGCAATTTATACCAATATACACTTAGAGATTTAAGACCAGATTCACCAAACGAATAAAAAAATTATTCATAAATACCTGTAGATATGTCACAAACTCAGTTTTTCACGATATCCAGTGTTTATTTTGATTCGACGAATGCTATGTGCCCGAACAAAAATTGTTCTGAAAATCACTGAATGAAAAGGTTGACCCCTTGTGATTTATGAAGTAAAAAGCAAGCGAAACTCGACTGTATTGCAATGGAAGTTTTCATAATAGAACACGATATTGAGTGTTTATGTGGAAGACAATGACTCTCCCTTTTCAAAAGGTTTAGTTGAGTACCTTACAGTATAATAAGATATGGTGACACAGGGCTATAATAAAATTGTCGAGATCGTAAAATTGTATGTAAAGAGGATGTATCTTTGTAGAAAAATAAATTTGGTCGACTATAAAAAATAACAAATGTGATTGTGGCGAAGGATTTCCATGAAAATATTAAATTTTGTTTGCTTTATCATAAGTATATCAAAGGTTGCTTGATATGTCAGAACTTGTCCAGAATTATAGATATTCAATGTTCAAAATTATCAAGTGAATTTTTCTTCGAAGATATCTTGCGTAAGGTTACTTGCAGCTGAGGATTTAGAATGCCTTGCACCTTCCTCAGTCTTTGGACCACTGCCCTTCAACAGAAATATAACAATGCAGACACTATTCCTTAGTACTGCTGATCGGTTAAACATTCTATCATGGTTTTAAACACTAAAAGTGTCTAAATTAAATGTTTTGTGATAGAAATATTACAGCACAAATTGTACATATATACGCCTAGATACGGCTGAACACATACATATTATACATATATACGCCTCAATTGTGTTGTATATAAACAGTTTGTTAGTGAGGTTAGTTACCTTGAAAGTAACTTCGTAAAGGATTTTAGAATAAAAAGGAAAAGTAAGTTAGTTGTTCTACCTTAGACACTCCCGACCTTTTTGTCGCCTTCGAACGTAAGGGTAATAAATTGAGTGTATTACTTGCCTAGAACTTATACAACCATATAACATATTGGAAAAAAAAAATATTTACTAAAAAAATACAAGGAAACTAAATTACAAATATCACAATACAATTCCTTGTTACGTAATATACTTCAAGTTTCTCAAATCCAATAACAATTTTACGATCAGGGAAAAAATAATAAAAGAATCAGCGCAAACATGGCAACTTTAGAAAATCTGACTATTAAATAAAACTCATTATTTTCAACAATTCAAGACCTCGCAATTCTTTTTCTTGAGCTATTCAGAAAAGGTTTAATAGGACTTCATTGTTTTTCGCATGGAAATGACTACAATAGGGGAAAAGAAACACGCCGAACAAAATCCTCTACGTCGTAGCTACTACGAAGTTTCGTAGACCTTTGTGTTACGAGCGGCGTACTCGTTACGCTCCGTATATCTGTATTCCATCTCATTTTTCTACCTCTGTACGAGATTTTCTTTTGAGTGAAATGTGCACATTTTATAATACACATTGAGGTAAGAGGACGCATTGTATGAAAATCTAATGTCAGAGATGGTCGAGTAGCGAAAATAGTATCGTTATAATGCGTGTACTGGATGTTGACGACTTTTATAAAATATACCTTTTCACCTGCCTTACTATTCACAAATTATTTTTTATGATTTAAAACTTTATCGTAGCAAAAATGGAAGTTACAAGAACACACCACTTAACTTTTACACGTATTTAAAATCATTCTACTGTAGCGAATAAGATTTATCACAAATGAGATCACCATAAGTCACCGAAAGTCGCTTTGGTAGAGAATACCCAGCAATCCATAATTCAATAGGGGATATCGCTGTACTCTGCACTGTCAAACATGTTTGTATAGTAAAATATGTCATTAATATTATTGCATTAAACATTTATATTACTAACATACTATTAATTGAACTACAAACTGATTCAGAATGTAAAACGTAACATAATATATCTTTTGTATCTTCTATCTATAAGACATATCAAACTTCAAGCAAACATACTATATACATACATAGACGTATATATACATATATAACAGATACCAAACTACCACAAGCCCATATAACGCTCAAGAAATATCCCTCAAAACACGCCGCAATAATATCATCTCATAAGAACTATATTAGACGCAAAGTACTTAGCAATAAAGCGGCCGTAAGCCTGAATAATGTATTGCTTCCTACTGATTCCCACCAAGATTTATTTTCGAGAAACGTAGCTTCGCCTCGGTCGACCTTGCACCGTACATCGATAACGCTGTTATCCATTTACGAGTTTACTACAAGCTAACGGCTTACTTCACTAGACTTTTGTGATAACGCAACGATTGTATTATATGATAATCGAGAACCAATAGTCCGGATCGCTATTGGATCTGTTACAGGTTTAAACTAACCACTAAATGAAAACGTATATCACCCACTCGCCATTGGATCGCCCGCTAGTAAATGCCTTGGGACGTTCAAAGTTATTATAAAAAGGTTAAAATCTGTCAAGTGCTTTCATTGGGTTATTGGTTTTGGATCATGTTTTATTTATTCGATTTCATCTCCTTATTTTATTGTAACACAAATCTGTTTATCCCGGTATGTGGAACATCTGCATTACACGTGAAGTTTTTTTTTTAATTACAAATGTAAATACACAAATACATTGACAAAAAGATAAATTAATATGTATTACGAGGTTAAACTTTTAGTTCTGGATAAAAACGTGGTTAGTTTAACTTCAAGTTACAGAATATGTATTCACTCATATATGTAAGCTTTGCCCGGGGCAGTCACCCCTTAGGAGTAGCAACGGGTCTGTTACCAATTTCGAATGAGTTGGATACTAAATAACACGAACCAAACTCATACTAACTGGACTAATGTGTACTAACAGTCCTATTTCTACCGTCTTAAATTAATAATAAATAATAATGTTTTCATAAATGAACGCTAACTTAACTGATTGACACAAATAATCCTATTCGCAAATTCCTGTTTTAGGTAGAATACGCCCAAAAGAACTATGACCACTTGCGACTGATGCCTGCTCTTTTGGTACTGTAGTCGTCTAAGAAAAATCATTGCAAAATCAACTCTATATCGTTATGTTCTATTTACATTTTATTGTACATGTTAATATTATTATAGTTCATGTGAAAACGTCAACTAAATGAAACCGAACTGAAAACCAGTAAGCTGAAGCGGTCAGTAAATGTTTCGGGAGATCCGAATAAAACCCGACGCTCGATTATAAGAGAAGTGAACGGAGTGGAGTGCTCTCTGATTAATTGGATTGATTTCGCCTATTAACCAAACAAATTGCCTTAACACAGAATCCAAACTAAAGAAGAATAGCATAAAAAGATGATATTTAAACAACTTGCTCTATAACTTGCGATAGCAATGCTCTCCTTAATAATTATTTTTAATTTATTGAGCAACTAAAAATCCTATTCAGATTTACAAATTTTCGTAACTGGGTAGTGGCAAAATTATATTCAGTAAGATTGCTGGTCGCACTAGCTACATCATTATTAATTAATATAGTTAATTATCCAATGAGCTAACTACAGTTGGCCTTTTTAAATTAGATTAACTAACGCGTTACTCTTTCTTTCATCTTAATGTCACTAAAGAGTAGTTGACCTGCAGCTTATAAAATTAAAGTTAAAGTACTTCGTAGTTCTACAGTCGAAACCTACTGAAATGTATCGTAATTCTGTCTTCATCATAAAATATCCACACCAGAAAACAAAATCACTTTTTCTATGTACATTGATTCCATTCGTTATTCGCTTCTGGTTTCTTATAAAACAAGCATCCAAACCTTTGTACATGGAATCCAACCACTTATTCAATTATAAAGCTTTAGATATCTATGCGAGAAAAAGACCGTAAAATTGAACGTAGAAAGTCGGTGAGAATGTTTCGCTTTTTAAAGGAATTTAAAAGGAATGAGGTAATAAACTTCATTGTTAAGATTATTTTTATTCCGGTTAACGTTTTAACGTATAAGTATTATGGGAGTATCGACATTACTTTCAAAGCTATGTCGGACTTGACTGAAAATTACTTCCAAAACAACACCAAGAACACTTTATGAATTATAGCACATAATTTCAGATATAAGTAATTGTAAATACAATTATTGTAACAATAACTCAATGCAATAAGACATATTACAAAGGATATTATAATTACGTGAAGTATAGTTGGAAAAACTCTTCCACTAATTAAATTACGGCGTCATTAATATTTAATTATATTTTGTTCAGTTGTACAAATATTTGTTCTAGTAGCAAATATTCAATTGCAATCGAAATTAATTTATTTGCTGTGTGCTATGTAAATTACGCTCCAAACGTTATTACCTTACATGTACAAGTAAATCAGAAAAAATACAACTCAAACTTTACGAAACAAGTTAAGGCAAAAACGGAATAAGAAAACAGTGTAGGTAGTGCATTTCCAAATTGGAACTAAAAAGGCGTTTAAATTTTTAATTTTTTTTAAGTGTTTGTTTTTCATAAGCTTGCCCCATTTCCATGCTGAAATCCTGAAACACTTGCGTTAATAAGCTATGGAAGCTTAATGAGGCATTAATGACGTGCACCGTCTTAAAACTTAGAAACGACATTAATATTGTATTTCTAATTTCCTGTTAACGTTAACGAGATATTTGTGCCGCAAATTTAATCACATCTGAGATATTTTAAACGGAACGTAACATCACGCCTGTAATCTCCGAAGAGGTAGGCAGAGGAGTGTAGTGGGAGTACTACGTTTCACCAGTTACGTTTACGTCCCACTATGGAATAGGTGGTGAGTCTATTGCCATACACCGGGCACAAATCCAACACTTCGAGCTACTACTAGAAATTCTAATTAAAAAAAATCCAATAGCACTCAACCTGAGATTTTAACTCAGGGCCTCTCGGTTGGCAATCGCACTGGCAACTAACACGACCAACGAGGCAACCACCATACTGTGGTTTCAGAAGGCGTTGTCGTTCTCCGACCGATTGCCTAATATTCGTCATATACCGAATGTAGACTTGATTTCTATGTTTAAAAACAGGTAGTTCCTGAATTATCTATAAGTTAACATATACCTATAATATCTTTAGAAATGTCTGAAATTAATCCAACTGTGTTCATTTTTTAAATTGAATTCTAAGATAGACGAAGAGTTGATGATTTTTAGTTTAATTTCTTAGCATTATAATGTTCGTATTGATAACATTTGATGCTTCTGATTATGGTTGCTCGAGCTTGTTAGAACTTATTAACAAACTCATTCTCATCGTGCAAAAGATACGAGATGATTTTCTCGTCGTGTACATCCTCAGAGAGAGGTACCTACACCAAACTTGGGATTTTCATCAGTTTTTCTGTTTGTAATCAGTTTTATTTGGAACAGGAGTATATCTTGTTGCATGCAAAGTCATAGCTTTTTCTCCTTGATTAACCATGTGATTTAAAATATTTAATTATTCATATAAGAACAATAAGTGCACGGAATATAAAAAAATATGGCAGCAAAGCGTATTTGTTATAAAAAAACAGTTTTTCTCGTTTACATAAACATAAATTATTGAGTTTTTAGACTTTACAATTTGTCCGTTACAGGTATATTTTAAATGGTAATAAATCGAATCACAGATTTGATTTACAAATATTACAGGAAATGAAAATTTATGATTCCTTCCGTGTTTCCAGAATACACGTTGTTTTGTACAAGCGCTGAAATTTTAATAAGCGATGAAACAAGTACGTTTCCCGCCATTTACACCCGGAGTGTGTGACTTCCCGCGCTTTGGAGCTAGACAGTTCTATTTTTAAATTCAAGTGTTCTTAACCCGCCCCCATTCAACCTTAATTGTGTCTTTTCATCTTGGATAAAAGACCAAGTGGCCTTTAAATTCATCTATTCTTTGACTTAACGAAAAATACACACATCTCTTTGAATGCCGCTTTCTTTTATTTGAACATACGTCGCAGAAAATGTTCGAACGCCAGAGAGTTTCTTCCAATTCAAAACTGTATATAAATATGTAAAGAACTGGAAACACGTAAAGATTGACCCCTACCTTGTTACATAAGTTATGTTCTTAACGTTTCTTAATGATTATCTATAAGAAGTTGCGGATTCGCTTTTAACTTTAATTGGTTACTGAAACATTTTAGAAGTTATAATGTAGTATGATAATCTTTACAAGTAGGTCATACATTCACCCGGTACTAGGCAGCGTACTACGGCCACAAACTCCGATGTCTACGTTACAAACACCATACAACTGTTACATCGCGTTGGGTACTTTGCCGGTTAAATAAAAAAGGAAATTTTTAATAAATCTAATGGACATGGTTGCGAGTACGTTTTAAAAAAATCGAAAAGACACGCGCGGTGCCTCGCGCCATGCGTGCGCGGTCTACGACAGACGCGGTGCTACTAACGTTGTAGACCTGGAAAGGCTTTAGCTGCCCCAACACCTCCCTCCACCCCCGCACACCCCTTTAAACCCTCGGCCGTGGCCACCACGCGACCTCCGTAACGTCCCAACCCATCAAACTAATGTAACTAAATATGAACTCTAAGTCTATGCTGTAAAATTCACATTGGTTTGAATCGTTGACTGATTTTCTAACGGTAGGTTTGTGTGTCGGAAAAGCGAATGCACACCGACAGTCGCACAAGTCAATAGGTGTTACACTGTGTCATAAAGTTGTCGAATATTCAACTTAATCGCGTTCGTACAAGATTGATTTTCAATTGCGATGCTCTGGATAGGTGAGCGAAATTAGTTCAAATGTGTGCAACGAACACAAATGTCCGAATTCGATTACGTTATAATTGTTATGTGGTGTGTGGGTAATAATGGTCTTTATCCACTCGACTTTAAGGGAGATATTGGCGTTGCAGCGTCCAGTATACTGAATACTGTGTTTGTTTTCCACGGTTCATATTAGCTAGTTCAGACAGGAACGATGACGATTGAAAATGTGTTTTATTTATATATGGTGAAAGTGCGTTTTTACATCACGGTTCATAATAAGAAAAATCGAAATTTAACACCGAGAGACTGATATTAATGTCGACGTAGATTTTGTCAAATGAGTATCATAAGTAGTGCATTTGGTTTGACAAATGATATGCACTTTGACGTTTATAATCGGCAATACATTGTTCCCAGTTTACTACGACGTTTCTCAGTTCCTGTGCATACCTTTGTGTGCTTAGTTTATGAGCGATAAAACTTGAAACAATTTTCAAAGCGAGCCATGTTTTTACGTATAATTTTTTTGTGACCCCGTTTTCAGCTATGCGTTTTGTTTTTATGTATATTTCAAATAGTAAAATATTTAAATGAAAACTGTTATTCATTAGTCCACAGAAAATAAAAATGAACCTAATATGTTATTTTTATATAGATTGATTAAAATATTATTTTTCATATCAAAATACATTAGGTCGGAACATGTCAAAACTTTTGTATTTCTGCTCTGACAGGATACCGTGTCCAATAATGGAGCGATAAAAGGATTAATAATAATAAGAAGGAAAGACTGAATGATAATTTTCAAAGCTATGCTGTTTCAAAGCTATGATAGAAAAAAAAAACTTATATTTCTACGTTCTATACATTGAATAATGACTAAGAAGGAGACGTTTAAACATGGACAGAATATATAATGTTGACATAAAGCATAAAATCACGCCTTTTTCCCCGAAGGCATAGGCAGAGGAGTGTAGTAGACTCCCACATTTCACTAGGTATGTTATACTTCCCATGGAATAGAGGGTGATCCTACTGCCGGGCACAGATCTAGTATCCGAGCTACGACAGGTAATTTCACGTTAGTAAAACCCAATAATACTTTGCTCGATCCGGGGAACGAACCCAGGACTTCTTGCTCAGTTGTCGCGGCTGTTATCACTAAACCAACCAGCGAGTAAAAACATGTTTTCGACAAAAAATTCCCTTATTATTGACTGAAAGAAAAACGATTTTCAGTTCATTACGGTACCTTTTACGGTTAACACTAGCAATATACTAGGAACGAACCAACAAGATCCTAAAGCACTTGTGGTGTGAGTCGAGAACATGATTAAACTACCCGAGTCAAGTTCAACAACCTCTCGAACCAGAGTCGGTTGAGATTTCCCCAAATGCTGTTAAATTGAAAATAGAGCTTGTATTCAACATTTAAACGTAACATCATGCCTCTAATCCCCGAAGAGGTGGGCAGACGAGTGTAGTACAATCCCAAGATTCACCTGTTATTTTCTATGTCCCACCATGGAACAGGGAGTGAGCCTTTTACCTTATACTGGGCACAAATCCATACTCAAGGTTACTATTGGCAATAATAAGTTAGCAAAACCTAATAGTACCCGACCCGGGAGTGGAATCCAGGACTTGTCAATGAACAGTCGCGTATGCATCTATAAGACCAACGAGGCAGTCAAAGCGATTAGTCAAATATTACAGTTGTCTTCTTTAATTAGTTCTAGTATATAATTAGTCCTTGTATCCCAATGTTTCAATTGCTATTAATTCTAAATCTGTTTGAATCAAAAACATTTGTTTACGAATCGGTTAAACCGACCTCATTTACGCTTGTGTACAAC
The DNA here is from genome assembly GCA_018245845.1 of Apyrrothrix hygieia. Lineage (NCBI taxonomy): Eukaryota > Metazoa > Arthropoda > Insecta > Lepidoptera > Hesperiidae > Apyrrothrix > Apyrrothrix hygieia. Next base: position 980 of record DWEG01000560.1, on the reverse strand, counting down.
AAATACAGGAAATGAAAATAAAAATGTACAAGCGAAGAGCAATTGAGATTTTTAGGTCAAGTCTGCCATTTAACTTAACTGAATAAATTCATTTTGGTATTCGAGACTAGAAGTATTCGTTTAAGTGGGTTGAGGCTAGCGCTGTACCACGGACGTTAAGCGACTGCGATAAAAGAAATGTAAATTTATTTTAAATTGTACGTAAGGATTACCGAACATTCAAAGGGCACATCTGTAAATGCTAACAGTTCTTGAGAATCGCTGTAAAGCTTTAGCTTTGTAGAGCACTTTTGTTATCATGATGGAACAATTCGAAACGTATCTTAAACGTTTAGCCAATTTTCACTGACAAACTCGTTCACTAATTATAAGAGGATTGGTGGTAAAATGCTTATTTGATATCATCAGCAACCATATGATCATTCCGCTGTTGGACACGGCCTCCTCTCGGGATGAGAAGGGTTGTAGCCATACTCCGCCACGCTGTCCAAGTGCCGGTAGAAATTATTAATTAACGTGTGTAGCTCGATGGATAGTGGTGTAGCAAGTTGTTTAATTGAAATGTTTTAGCTTCGACACAACACAAATGATTTTAACCAATTTCTTAGAAACAATATTGAAGGTTAACACCGGGAGGTCTCCCGCCGGGCTATATAATCATCCCCAGGGAATCCTTCTCCATTTGTCTTATGTTAGCAGTTTATAAACATACATATGTGTACACACGGTGTTTATAAGCATCGATGGTTTCAAAATATACATGGAAGGATAAGGAGTTTTTTTTATTTTAAAGTGCCTAATAGTAAAATGAGTATTAAACATAAAGGATGTAATGTATTGCAACGCAAAATCACGCCTGTAATGTCCAAGTAGGTAGACAAAGGAATGTAGTACACTTCCACGTTTCACAAGTTACGTTTACGTCCCTCTATGAAATAGGGGGTGAGCTTATTGCCACACAAATGCAGACGCCAAGCCAT
>DWEG01000559.1:0-10716 GCA_018245845.1 Apyrrothrix hygieia | reverse complement strand
TTTCACCAGTTACGTTTACGTCCCAAAATGGAATAGGTGGTGAGTCTATTGCCATACACCGGGCACTAATCCAGACTCTACTACTACTAGAGCCACTACTAGAAATTCTAATTTTAGAAAAATCCAATAGTACTCGACCCAGGAATCGAACACAGGACCTCTCGATCGGCAGTCGCGCATGCAACCAACACGACCAACGAGGCAGGCAGTCCTTAAAATAAATTATATTTAATAAAACTTTATTAATCGATTGCCATCTTGCACCCCTGTTGCGCATCTGTGGATGATCAGAAAAATTCAAAAAGTGCGATTGAAAACTAAAAGTTGTTGGTAAAAGGGTGAATATGTATTTTCAATGACAAATCTTCAAAAAATAAAAATATTTTTTTTTGTACCAAACATGTAAAAAAAAAATTGGGTGGGACACCCTTTTCACTCAGGGATATAAAAATAGTTTACGACCTTTTCTCAGACCAGACCAGACAGAACATACACGAAAAATTTCATAAAAACCGCTCAAGCGGTTTTGGAGGAGTTCGGTTACTAACACTGTGACACGAGAATTTTATACATGTATGAATGTAGTGTATGTATAATAGATTATCAACATTTTGGTTTCAGCATTGTAGCGGGGTTTACGGGTCTGTCAATATAAGACTGGCCCCTGGACAGATTTGCGCTGGTGGTGTAGAGAAACAAGACAGTTGTCGAGGTACAAACATATGTAAATACTTGATATAAATATTAGCTTGGTACACTTGCGTACGTTATGATGGGTATTGTAATCTCTATCTTCAAAGTTTTTTTTTTGTTTTGTGTTGAGCGCGGAGAGAGTGATAAGTGTAGACGAACCACAGTCTTATTTATTATCATTATTGCTATTATAATCATTACATATCACGCCTTATCTCTCACTGGGTAGGCAGAGAGCACCGAGTGACAAATATTTCCATCCCCACAGACATGAAGTGATTATGACACATTCATCACTCTTCTCGTGCATCATCATTTATTTATTTATTTCGTATCTTTGGAAAACTTACAGCTAGTACACAGAATAACAAACAAGGTAACAAAAAGGTGGCCATTTACAAGTTTCCACCTATAACACAAGGAGTACACCTATAACACAATGGTAGGGTAAAGGTAAAATGAAGGTGAGGGTAATATTAAGGATGAAGGACAAACATGGTGCGTTAATTTAGTAAGGATTATTAAATAAAACGAATACATAAAAAGCTATTAACATGTGGTAAAAAAATTATTAGCTAACCTAGATTTGAGTTGATAATCGTTGGTATAGAACAGATCCATGTCAACGGTACGAACAATTGTGTTAAATGATCTACATGACCGCAAAAGGAATGAGTTTCGCCGATATTTGGACTTAACAAACGGGACTGAGAGAAGGTCAAAGTTTCGAATATTATGAGAAGTCGGCACACGGAGTTTTAGTTTACTTAGTAGTTCCGGACAATCAGTAATGCCCTTAGCTATCTTAAATAAAAGTGCTAGATCCGCTATGTTCCTACGCTCTCTTAAGGGAAGCATGTGGAATTTTTTACATCGGGTGTTATAATCGGATATATATTTGTTCGTTTTGAACTGCAGGAAACGAAGGAAACGTTTTTGGACGCGCTCTATTCTATCAATATACGTTTTGTATTGAGGGTTCCAAATTTGTGAACAGTACTCTAAGTGGCTCCGTACGAAAGCACAATAAAGAATTTTGAACGTCTTTACATTTTTGAAATCGGATGAGCATCTTAATATGAAGCCAAGAGCTTTATTAGCCTGTTTAATAATATCATCAATGTGTGTGTCAAAGAGCAACTTCGAGTCGAAGGTAACGCCTAAGTCTTTGTTCGCCTTTGTTCTATTAAGAGATATTTTATTTAGCGTGTAATTATAAATTATGGGGTTAGGTTGACGTGTGTATGAGCAGACAAAACATTTGGATACGTTCAATGAAAGTTTATTGGAAATACAGTATGCTTCTAAGTTATGGAGACCTTGTTGAAGATTGGAACAACTCACATTGTTACTGATAGGATATAAATATCGATAGGACATGTGCTTAACTTTAGTACATATTAATTATAGAGCCTCCAAAAACAATTCTGTGGCTTAAATTCCATAATCTACCTTCTTTGGAACGTCCCATCAATTTGCCTTTCCTAAAATTATGATAACCGTAACTCGTAATATTTTATTAATATCTTTCTGCAGCTCGTACCTTTTCTTATGGGAATTATCAAAAATAGCGGAGTGTTGAATTCCAAAACGGCGTGCACCTCTGAGTCGACCCACTGGTCGCGTTCCGAATCAATTGATATGCAAAAATTCACGTTAGCGCCCTAAAGTCGTTACTCGGCGGAAGCGCCACGACGAAAATTATATTTTGGTGCTCGTAAAAGCACTATAACGTACACAAATTGTTTAATTACTTTCCCGTGTCCATGCCGTCTCTGCGGCAAGCTATTATGAGCTTTTTTGGCTATATTAGTCGTTTGGGACAGGAAAGAGTGTGGCCGTAAAATTATACGAATGCGCCTAATTTGTATAATATCAAGGACAAATTCCAGTGACTCGCTGACGCAGGAGTACGTTGTTGAGGATTCTAAATTGCAAACAGAAATAATCATGAACATAAACTTTGATAGACCGCACTCCTTCAAGCCTTGACTATGGTCGATTATATTCTCAAAATTCTGTTGTAGAAGTACTACATTCTGTCAGCTGCTATATAACTGCTTTATGTTTTGGGATTTACACATTTTTGATAGATACGAGGTATTTGTGAATGAAGGAATCGGCCGATTGTGATAATCAGTCATTTACTCATAATCACACGACCTAGATGCATGCACCTTTACTCTTTTATATGCAGCTACTTTATTTTTAAATCGCCGACTTATTAATAGTGAAAGGAACAAGTGCAACAAAATGGCAACAAAAGAATTCACCGCAAAACTACGAGAGGATTCCACATGTTGGCACTTGTTAATAATTGAAGTACAAATGAACATTTCCCGGGCACTTCCATTTCATTTTTAAAATTGCAACGCCTAGTACGTGCTATTCATACTGACCTAAATATTACGCCTTGAGTTTTTGTCGTACGCTAGCTCCGAGTTGGTTGGTATCGGGGTATATTTTTGAAATAATATTTGACTTCGAAGGAACGTGTGAAAACACATCAATGCGTATTCTTTATGTGATGAGTGTTTTAGGGTCTTAAAGCGAAAAAATACAGTTTTTTTAGCCATAACATCTGTAATGACCATCAAGTTATTTTGCTTCTGATTCTTAGATTTTACGTTGTGACAAAGGCATATCTTGTTAAAGGTTTACTACTTTGGATTTTCATGAAACAATGTGGTACAGATACATTGCGTGGAACGCTGAACTTTGCGTTTGAGCTCTTATTATTATTTTGTTTATTTCCATTACTTAAATATATTACTACTTTTGATAATGCAAATGTGTAGTTACAACAAAATAACCCAATACACTATGCTGCAAAAACCCAGACTCCTTAAGCTATTTCAACTAAGCTTAATTGTTTCTTATTTATATATTATTTATAACTCCATTTCCTTTTTAGTCAACACCTAGTAGATAATAATAGCTATATTTAACAGTAATGATTACGCTATTCGCGTGATTACGCATTTGAACGTGTTTTTCATGTGTGTATCTATTTTTATTTGCACGTGTATAAAATTGTGGAAGACCGTGTGAAGACATTTTATTTCGTTGTTTATTTTTAGATATTTGATACAGACGCAAAAAGTAATTTGAGGTGAAAAAGCATTTCCGCTCACGACCAACTAATGAGAGTAGCAGAACTCTCGAGAAAAAAAACGTAAAAACATTGCCGAGGCGTCTTGATAGATTATACCGTCATTGTTCCTATTTGCATAATGCGATCCGTGAAACCATTGCCGGGTTCTTGTTTTAAGAGAGCTAATGTTAATTGAAAATATTTTCTTAATGTTGAGATATATTGATACCTTGAAATTATACCGTATTTGTTTAAATATTCGAACATATAGACGGGCAACCGACGATATCGTTTTTTAACGGGCTTTTTATTATTTTCAGGCGTATGTTAGTATTTCCGTATTTAGTTTGTACGTATGTAACGGAAACTTTGAATGCGATTTTGACCGACTTTGAAATGTCAGATTAATTTGAATTCTTGCGTACTTATCAAGGACCGATGACGTTGCAATAATATAAAAAAAAATATGAAACATCTAACTAAAAAATACATAATTAGTTAAAAACATAAAAAACACGCTTTGAAAAAAAATAAAATAATGAGTAAAAAATTTTTTATTTTATTTGAATTCAGAATAATGCAAATAAGAAAAAAATGTATTGCAATGTAAAAGAGCGTGGAGTGCATGGTCTCAATAGATCACTTAAAACCACCCCGCTCTTTTTTCCACTAGATAGATTTTCACTAGATCACATAAAAACACACACACAGCCAATGAAATGATGAAAACTTAAATAAATAGTTTTAACGTTTCAGTTTAATAGATCATCTTCCAACAAACAAATTTGTTGTAACAAGCTCAATATCCACTTACACCATCTAGTTTTGTAAGCTATTTTCATCCAATCTTTGTCTATTCTTACAAAACGGCAATTTTCTCTCAAGCAGTTCACACGGAAGCACCGGTAACGAAGATGTCGTGATCGCTGTGAATGGAAAGATTGTTGAACTCCTTGGGTGGTCCATATTATCTTTTCGTGTATGAAATTTAATTTTTGTATCACCTGCTTTATTCATTGATTGTTTCATATTATCACAATTACAATATGCAAATTAAGATCGAAGTATTGTCCTTAACGTTTCATGGAGCATCAATGCGTCTTGCAAAATGTTCTTTGGAATTTCCCATATTGTCTTATGTTGCTATACATTAATGAAATTCAAAATCGTTATTGAGTTTAAGTGATACATTTACATCTCCACTGTTGTTATATTCTTTCTTTATTTGAATTCACATTGAAGGCGTTAGAATTGAAGACATCGTTACAACATGTTTTTCATGCTTTAGTACTTTTGGTTACTGAAAGTTAGAATTAACTTAAACTCGACCAGTGTTTTCTATTAGAGGAAATTCGAAGCGCATATATATTATTATAATTTGATGTACCACTGCTCATTTTGATGAAAACTTGAACAGTACTGATGAATTACGCGGAAGTTTAATAGAGACAGTAATAATTTGGTCGTGACTGTTCTAAATGAAAAGGTTAGGAGCTGAGTAGTGTAATTATGACTCACAATAGAAGGATCTTAGATGGTGACCCCGAAACCCATTTTCGTGTTCCTCCTGTAGTTTTTGGATTTGCAGCCATGAGTGAATACATGTTTTATTTCTTTTTCAGTTCAATCGATTTCTCCATTAATAACTCGAGGAAGTATTCCAGGGAAATCTCCTGCAAAACTCATGATTATTATTAAAGTACTGGAGCGCATAGCATGAAATATATTCATGTAAATTTGTACCGCTGGCACACAATGTGTTTTAGTAGTAACGTTTTAGCTTGATATCTGATGACTTCCGGCTTGAGAGTCAGCACTTGGGAATAAAGAATATTGAAGTTTTGCATCGTGTATATATGTAGTTATATACGTACATTTACCTTAATATTTCCTCTTCTAATACCTGTTGTGTAATACCTGGTTTTTAAATATCCGGCTATTTTTCAGAGATTGATTGGTTTAATACAAACGACTAAAGTTAAAAGAAAACAAAAACACACTCTACATTGAATATAATTTTTTGTTTGTTTACCAAAGTTTATATATATAACGTTCCAAGCTAATGATAATGGCATTTTGTTAGGCTGCGAACACGTGAGCTAAAAGCAATTATATTCTCCAAAAGGCATAGTATTTTGAAAACTAAAGGACAATACTCCTTTATATTTATGTTTTTATGCATACTAATACATACATATAAATTATTGTCACGCGTATTTCTTATAGGGTTAGGTAGAGATGAAAGATTGCAATCTGCTACGTTCTTGGCAAACCTATTTCGTTTTTTCTACGTTCATTAAATGTCGTTATTGATGATCGTCTGTCACAGAAAGCTTTTATCTCACATTTGTTATATATTTTTTATGCTCGCATAAATGTTTCTGACGTTCTTATTCCAAATTCAAAAGTAGGCAATTAGATTTGCTTTGCACATTTCACGTAAGACTCAAGTTTTTTCGAGTAAAATTACACCGAGACCTTATATGTAACTGGATTTCCGAATACTTGATACTATTAAGTATTATTGTAATAGGTAAGACGAGACATAAAAAAATATGTATTCGTGATTCTCTACACGTTTCTCAAGCGATTTAGACAATCCTTTTCGTGTAAAAATGTCGATTTCAAACAGGATCTCCGAGTTAATATGGACATTACGATATTACAAAAGTATGAAGCTCGTTTATGTGCCCTTGTTGATACAAACTCGTGAGTAAGCAAATGGAATATACATATACAAGCAATTACGTATAATGTTGGATTTCTTAAGGTGGAATTTTCAATATTGCTATCTGCATACTGCACACATGGTTCATTCGACCGAAAGTTTTGTTACTTTCGATGTTACGCTGTTGGTACTCGTTATGTCGTAACACTTCTTGTCTGAATTTTTAATACATATATACGCGTTTATATTCATATTCGTATATTCATCATCATCATCATCTCCATCACTACTCTCAGCCCTTTTATCGTTCCACTGTTAGATACAGGTCTCTTCGCAGAATGAGAATGGTTCAGATCATGGTCCGCCACGCTGGCCAAGTGCGAGTTCGGCGAACTTCACACGCGTAGACAACATCATGGAGAACTGTTAGATGTGCTGGTTTCCACACAACTTTTCAGCCTATTTAGGTCCACTGCTGGACTTAGGCCTTCCCTGAGGGGTTTTTGCTCATAATCCCCATGCCGGGCATCGCTGTTATAGGAAGTGATATTATAATAATTCTCGACTATTATTTTCAGCTATGCGAACCGCAAGTCTCAGTCGTGAGTCGCATTGCTGAGAATTTTATCCTTACGCATAAAAAAGGAATGTTGAACTTTTATTCAAGTGCACAACAGTTGAATACCAACGTATTGTGAAGAAGTGCGGATTTTTATGTTGTGATAATAGAATTCCTTATAATACCCGTATTATTGAACAACGGTATATGAACAATAGTTTTTATTCATATTATTATTACTGTCTAGATTGAGCATGAAGTATTTCGTTGTAGGATCCGGAGAATCAAATAAGATTGAGTATTATAAATAACTTATGATTAAGACATTGAGGATGATTGTGGGTGGCCTTGTGCTTCTAGGTCACTTGACCGTGACGTGATCAGTGTAAATCATTAACATTGATTAGATAGGTATATATAATAATATTAACTTTATACGGATTCCAACTATCAAATATTGAAAATGTATTCGAATCTTCCATAGAATATTACTAATTAAATTGTTTGTCTGCATGTGCATGTAGGTCAAGTATTTTCAAAATTTTTACATAATATTAAACGTAATATCACGCCTATAATCCCAGAAAAGGTAGCCGGTGCAGTACACTGCCACGTTTCACCAGTTAAGCTCACGTCCCTCATAGAATCGGTGGCGAGCGAATTGCCACTCAGCGGACACACATACACAACATCAAACCCTCAAAACATATTTAAAGCTAACAATCATAATTGAGCGTAAGTTACTCTGAGAATTAAAACAAAAAGCTCGCATCGTTACCCCGGCGGCCCCGGGCCATGAATGTTGCCAGTAATAATAAATATAACCATAAAATTCTCAATGGCGCACCGACAACTCATTATACAAGAACGTGCTCACAGTTTAACGAGAAAAAAAGTTTTAACTAAGCGGAAAAACCTTTTTATTCGTGTTTTTTTTCCTTGGCACCCCGAAAATTTCAGGTAATCTGGTGATTATTATTTAGGTGTTTTTGCCTGAACTCTCATATTGGATGGGTGAGGTCAGTGTCGCTCAACCGATGGCGTTAGCGCGCTGTGACAAGTTTATTTTTCCCAATTCATATAACCTGGAGTTATTCAAGACAAGAGTGAATAAGCACTCTCTAGGTAAGCGTGCTATATCCTAGGCTGAATCCCGCTTTACAGCAGGTGGGATAGCATTTAAACGCGAGCCTATAGCTAAATAAAAAAAGTCGTTCGTGGTTATTCTTATATCTGCACGTCTGGTCCCTGCGGATAGGCAGAGAGTAACGAGTGCCAAATATCTCTATCCATACTGTATTAATAAATATTTGTAACAATGTTCTGTACTTCAGTATTGTCTTATTATTTCCATTAAATTATTTAATATTTCAACCAAATACTGCGGTGATATTATCCACTGTTCATATATGAATTCAATGATACATACATATGTATGTGATTGTGCCCGCAGAGTATGAACTGATATTTCGTTTAAAGTTTGCTACAATTGAGAGCTAATGGTTATTTTACATTATGTCCTCAATCTTGACTATTAGTACCAAAGTAGACCTTAAAACACGCCCTACTTTTGTAATTAATTGATTGCAATAGGTGATCAATCAGATGAACTAGAAAATCGAAGATGTTGAGCATCGCTGATTCCAGGGCTAACGCAAGTATAACCGAAAGTATTATAAAAGCAGGTGGCGAATGAAAAAAGTTTGAACGTCGGAAGATAAATTTTGAGCCAAAGCCGCTAAAATCAAAAGTTTTAATTTGATAGACATTACATACAATAGCATAATGTTTATTTCCTAAATGCTATGACACAAAAAAACAGCAAATAACTATTTTAACATGTAACCAAACAAAAAAAATTGAAGAAAGAAATAAAATTGAAAGATAACGATAAAAAAAGAAACAAAAAAAAATATAACAAAAACTTACTTGCATACATATCTTCACGCCAGGTCCCTCACGAGCTAGGCAGTGAGCACCGAGTGACAAATATCTCTATCCTTACAGACTTCTTCCAAAATAACTTACCAAGTATATCATTGATAAATTAATAAATACAAGTTACATTATATCTAAATATTATGTTCACTGCTATGTTCGTAGGTACAGGAACATGTAGGAACAGGATCTCGCTCAGCTTGCTGTCTAGACCTCAAGTAGCCAAGACGCTGATTTTCAGCAAGCCCTGCTCTAGTTTGTCTAGTAACTAAGACACAAGCATTCGTGCATTTTATAAGGGCCAGTAGTATGTTGTAGTATAAAGGTTATAACAGCCCGGTAAATAGCATACCCTAAAACTTCAACAATAATAGCTCACATATAATTATAATATCTTAATATCTTGGGACATCTCGACACACGGCCATCTGATCCCAAAGGAAGCATCAAGAGAGCTTGTGTTATGGTGACCCGACGGCTGTTAATAATACATAGAAATATATACTTGTATAGATATTTTGTTTACAACCAGACATAACAAATATTCGTGCTCATCACACAAATATTTATTTTGGGTGGGAATCGAACCGACGACCCCCGATGCAACAGTCAGGTTCGCTAACCACTGCGCCAACGGGCCAGTCAATATGCGATACATAGGTGCTGCCGCAGTGAGATATATTCGATTCTAACCTAATGGCATTTTAAAATCATTATTTCTACATGTACATATCTATATTTGTTCAACGGCTAAAATAAATGTAAAATTAAGGGATGTGTATTAAAAGGTCCCTTAAGCCTAATGGAGATTGCCTTTAACCAAAGACCTGGCCCGGGCGCTTAAAAATAATGATTGAATAATGAGATGAGATTTGCAGTATGCGTTGGTAATAAATTATATTTTTTATTAAATGAAATCGAGATATAAAATTTGATATTAAAAATCACGTAATCTGATAAAATCTTAAATACATGTATGTGGACATATACTCATAATATTTTGCAAGGTGCAGTGGCTTGATGTCTTTCCGTTCAAACCTTTTTTGTAACAAAATATTAAAAGTGTGTGTGGTCATTAGAAAATCACCTCTTTATTGGTATATACGTTATATAAAATATCCTCAACCAAAATGGAACGCAACAAAAAATTGACAGGAAACAAGTTTACGAGTGCTCGCGGTCAGCGAAACTTTACTGAAACGCGAAAAAGCTGGTCGTCGACGAGTCCTTTTATAGGTATTAAAAAGGACTCTCGAATCCCACAAACTTACTTGAAATCGGAAAAGGTTTAGCCGGTGTAAAGTGTGAAACTAGCTACTGCAATATGAAAAGGCAACATAGCAACAGAATACAACTTTGAAAGTACTCGGACGGGTGGTTGCTTAATAATGTTTACGTCCAGTTTTGTTGATGCGATCTTTGGAGTTACTTGGCATCGGAACACGATATTTCAATAACCTAGAGAATAAAGCCGCAAGCAAAGACAACTTGAATTTAAAGTTAAAATATCTAACACCTGCATGCAAATTCAGCCTCTCACTGGGAGGCCGGGTTCAAATCCTGGCGCGCACCTCTTTACAAAATGTGCGTCTTAAGTTTAAATATCACTTGCTATAACGGTGAAGGAAAACATCGTGAGGAAACCTGCACAATTTAGAGTTGAAAAAAAAAATGTTTTCTAAGGTGAGTGAAGTCTGCCAACCCGCACTTGGCCAGCGCGGTAGACCATGGCCTTAACCCTCTCATGTGCCCGGTGTATGGCAA
>DWEG01000558.1:0-10718 GCA_018245845.1 Apyrrothrix hygieia | reverse complement strand
ATTTTAGCTGAAGAGCAGAAAGGTTGCCGTAAGAACAGACAGGGTTGCAAAGAACAGCTTATTATTGATACTACGATATTGAAGCAGGCTTACACTAAAAAAAGAAATATATTCACTATGTACATTGATTATCAGAAAGCATTTGATTCTGTCCCTCATTCATGGCTATTATATATATTAAAACATTATAATATACACCCTACTATTATCACCTTTTTTAAAAACAGCCATGAGTAACAGAAATTAAAGTTCATGGTAATGTAGGAACCATACAAACCGATGTAATAAAAATAAACAGAGGAATATTTCAGGGTGACGCTTTAAGCCCCCTTTGGTTTTGTTTAGCCCTCAACCCACTATCAGGTCTTTTAAACAATAGCGAAAAAGGTTTTAATATTAGCTACAATAATACACAGCACACCATATCACACTTAATGTATATTGATGACATAAAATTATTTGGTAGTTCTTTGGACGACGTAAATACGTTGGCAAATATTACTGAAAAGTTTTCTAACGATATTGGCATGCAATTTCAAGATTGTAAGATTGTAAGATTCAATCTGTACGCAAGGGTGTAATAGAAAGCAACTCCTACACGTTAGAAAATGAAGAAATAATAGGCACGATTGATCAAACAATAGGATACAAATACTTAGGTTACCAACAATCACGACAAATTCATCAAAAACAGACAAAATCAACACTAACACAAAATTTTAAATACAGATTACACAAAAAATACACAGCTAAATGCACGCAATACAATAAAAGCAATTAATACATTTGCAATCCCGGTATTAACATACTCATACGGAATTATACAGTGGACACAAACGGACATTCAAAAACTACAGAGACTGATCAACACTACCATGACCAAGTACAGAAAACATCTCGACGACAACGAGCTTGTACTCAACGACTTTCCCTTCCAAGACAAGAAGGAGGAAGGAGCCTTATTGACATACAGAATTTGCACAATAGACAGATAACAGCATTACGATCATATTTTATAATAGAGCTCTGCAATCACAGATCCACCAAGCAATAGTACAAGCAGACACTAAATTAACACCACTAAACCTCAAAGACACTAATTATTAACTTATCACAAAACACCACTGATCAAAAAATCAACACCTGGACTAATAAATCTCTGCACGGACGCCATCGTAAGGATCTTAGTAAAATTATTGTCGATAAAAATGCATCAAATGTGTGGCTAAAAGGAGGCGAACTCTTTCCGGAAACCGAAGCAATTATGACGTCAATACAAGACCAGGTTATAGATACAAGAAACTATAGGAAACACATTATCAGGGACTCCTCGTTAGCATCCGATTTATGTAGACATTGTCATAGTAGCAGCGAAACAATACAACATATAACAGGAGCTTGTAAATCACTAGTGCAATCTGACTACAAACACCGGCACGATCAGGCTACTGCCATAATTCATCAATATCTTGGAATTAAATACAAATTAATTAATGAAAAAACTAATTACGATAAATACACTCCCTCAAAAACTCTAGAAAATAGACAATTTAAATAATATTGGGATTGCACAATAATTACTGATAAAACTGTACATCACTAGACCTAGACCTGACATAACACTCCACGACAAAGCGAACAAAAAAGTAAATTTAGTTGACATAACGGTACCTAATACACATAACCTGCAAACAGCCTACACTGAAAAGCTAGCTAAATACATCGACCTTTCGATATAATTGAAGTCTCAGTGGAAAGTTAATACTGTAAGGAGTATACCAATCATTATTTCTTCCACTGGGGTTATACCAAAAAGTTTACACGATAGTTTAAAAACCTTGGACATCCACCCACTCAAATTCATAACTATACAAAAAGCAGTAATTTTAAACACATGTGGGATAGTTAGAAAATTTCTCTCTATAGAGTCGTGATCCTTTTTCATTTCCTCAATTTTCGTTTGGCCAAAAGCCCGCGAATATTGAGTGTATTAACCAAAACTTATTTGAAAAGTAAAAAATAAATAATAATAATAACATCTTGGGACATCTCCACGCACGGCTATCTGATCTCATACGAAGCACCAAGAGAGCTTGTGTTACGGTAACCGGACAGCTGATAAACTACATGTATACATAGAATATATACTCTTATAGATATATTTGTTTACACCCAGACACAGAACAAATATTTATGCTCGTCACACAAATATTTTATTCTAGGTGGAAATTGAACCCACAACCCTCTAAAAACATCATTGTGTCAAGATTTGTCAAAGGCTTTAGAGATATCTGAAGACACGGCAAGGGCTTCACCGTATCTCTCGTGCTTCTTTCTAAACGTGCGTAGCATATACTAGCAGGTCTCCTGTCGACCAGTTTTGGCGAAATTTGTTATATATTGTCGGTCACTAAGAATATCAGTATCTTCTTGATATATCAGCAGTCTTTTATTATGTACATGTTCCATTATCTTGCATAAAATAGGGGCGACTAATATGGGACGGTAGTTGGATGGGTCAGCTCAACTGCCCGTTTAGGTACTGGTTGAAAATTCGCAAGCTTCCACAACTTAGGAACAATACCAATACCATCTAAACGAGTGGTAATAGAGGCGTGCCAGTATTGGAGACAAACCTGGTGGAGACTATGGCGGGAATACCATCAAAGCCACTCGCTTTATTCATCTGGAGTACCTCCCTTTGCGGCATATTAATTTCTTAATTAATTAATTAATGTGAGTTTGGAGGGTAGTTTTGGTGGTAGAATACAGTTCCTCTACCCACTAATCGTCAATTTTCCGCGAATAGGAGAAACAGTTTTGGTGTTAGAATACAGTTCTTCTACCCTCTAGTCGTGAATTTTCCGCGAATAAAAACTCTAAAAGATTAGCTTTCTCTAAAGTAGTGTAAGCCAGGGATCCATCGGGCCTGAGCAATGGTGGCAGTGAACGGCTGGCAAAGTTCGCTTCAATCGACTTGGCTAGGGAGCAAAACGCTTTGCTATTAGAGCCAACTTGATCCCCATTTGTCCAACGCGAGTGAAGCGAGCTCTACGAAGCGCTTTTTGCAGGACTTGGCAGCTTTGTTAAAGGCTTTCTTCTTTTCTGCAACATGCTTAATGGCTACGAGCATCAACCCGGGCCAAATAAACTGAGTTCGGCCCTTTTATCGCTCTCAGAATGAGAGGGTTAAGGTTATAGTCTACCACGCAGGCCAAGTACGGGTTGGCAGGTTCCACATGCCTTTTAGATGTTATTTTTATGAACTCTCACGTGTGAAGGTTTCTTCACAATGTTTTCTTTCAGCGTTATTTCAAGTGATAGCGTTATTTCTAGTGATTTCAACCTTAAAACGGATATTTTGTAAAAAGGTTCGCGCCTTGATGTAAATCCTTTCCTATGTAAGAGTCAGAATTTCAAACCATTAAGCTAAACTGACATTATGTAATTGTTTAATCATTGTGCTTGTCGTAATTAATAAATGACATTTCTATTATTTTATTGATTTTATCCAAATCTCGACAAAGGTTCGTTTTCTCTGTTGGTCATACTCAAATATCCTAAGTACATTTAGCATATAATTTTATTTATTCAACAGAATAACCCAATTTCATAAAGTATGTTAAAACTTTTATACATTTCCAAGAATGAGTTTACCCTGCCATCTATGTAACGTGCTTGGAAACTATAATGGTATGATAGCTCCTTGTACAGTAGTACATACAAAATGCTCTAGATGTCGCTAATAGTAAGAACAAAAGAATTATACCATTCCTAGCAGGGAAGTTCAGTATAACTTTGTTTTTTGTTTTCTTTTATTTATTAATATTGAGATATGACTGCTGATCCTATGTTCTGCAAGTCTTATGTTCAATTCCTGAGTCGGGTGCTATTGGATTTTTCTTATTTAGATTTTCTAGTAGACTTTTGTAGTAGAGGCTCGGTGACTGGTTTTGTGCCTGCTTACCGTCTATTCTCTACCTAAAGGGACGTAAACGTAATTGGTGAACCGTGGGAGTGTATTATACTGGTCTGCCTACTTCTTCATGGATTACAGGCGTGATGTTACGTTTTACACATATTTTTAATGTAAATCAACGTAAAATTTTTGGATACTATTTTTGAAAAATTGAATTGATTACCTGAACCACAATTTTGGAGTTCATTATTCCCAAATAACAATAGTTTATTTAAGCTTTCATACACAGTCATTTTTAAAAAATACTATATGAAAGTAAAGGAATCATAATATCTTAGTATGAAAAAATAACAATAAAACATGCACACATAAAATACTTACGTGCTCTATAAAAACATGGAGCACCCGCCCCGAGCGGTTATGAAAACTTCTAAATTAGATTGGACCTCAGGTGTTGTGGCTATGATTTTCAGTCACGTACCTATATTTATAGTCGTTTTCTTAATGCTGGTTCAAGATATTTTTTAGATATTTTTTATTGTAGTTGATTTCTGGGGTATATAATTACCTACATAAATATGAATATTCCTTTAACTTAGCATACTCCATTTAAAGTAACTTCATCATCCTCATCAACCTGTCAAAGTCCACTGCTGGACATAGGCCTACCCTGAAGAGTTTTTGCCCATAATTCCCACGCTGGGTATGCGGATTGCGGGTCACAGTGCATGACAGGGCATTTAGTCATGCCTAGAGAGGCTGCGCCATACCGCGATCTGCCAGCGTCGGGTTTAATCGCCTTTTTGGATACCCTGGTATCCCGGCACGAGGTCGGGCATGTATTCTTTCTCCGCCCCGACAGGGACAAACTACTAAATACAAAATAGACGTTCTAAAATTGTAAGGTAAATAATTTCAGCTAAACATAAATTGTTTAAAAATTTAACATGGGCAGGTGCATTTTCAAAATAAAATAAATCTTACTAATACTCCTACAATCTTATTTTTCTTATTAAAATCACGTTCCATTTATAAATTTTAAAGCTGCATCTTATCCCTTTTTATTTTCTCTAAAGACCAGTGATGTGTCAACGATACTTTCTTTTCCGTATGTGAAATTAATTTTGCAACACAATTTACGCTACAAATGCATTACTTCTGTAACGTCATTGATTTAATTCGTGTTCGACCTCAAGCCATCTATTTAACTTATTTAAAATTTAAATAATGCTTCATTATGAAATGATCAAATTTCAGAAAATGTAATAATACATTACTATATACCTAACATTATAGTGAGATGTTGCACAATGCCATCTGAAGTTCGTTTTAAATATGCATGTAAATTACCTTTTTTTGTAGATTCAAAAAGTACCCGATTTTCTGGGAGAGACCGGGTTATAAGGGACTTTTACCGCCTATGGGCCGCAGCGGCCCGCGGCGGCAGTGGCCTTCTTCTGCACTAATAGGAGGACTCCGGAATCTCCGATGGAACGCACCGGTGCCCTCCTAGCGCGACGCCCTTTCGGGCCATACACCGGGGAGACGCATTATGTGTCCTCCCGTATCTGGCGGTTCTTACGGATCTTACGGACACCGATTACGGTTGCCTTCCCTGGAGCGCTGACTGAACGGTTTGAACTCCCAATCTAACTGCTCGTTGCCCCAGAAGTATGCTTTTAGTCGCCTCTCACGACAGGCAGGAGATACCGTAGCTCGTATTCTTGTCCCGAGCAATAGGGACAGTCAATAAATTACTTGCCAGTGTGACTTTAGCATCAAAATGAATAAAACCGAATACAATGTAAATTATGCAAATTGATGTATGTAAGTACTAAATTTAAGAAAATAGTTTTTCTCTTATCAAATTCAATTCAAATTCAAATTCTTTTATTCATTATAAGGTATATACATACACTCAATGAAGGTATGTTTTAGTAATTATACTTATTATTAACTCGACCTAAATCAATTTTTTTAAGCATAGATAATGTGTACTTTTAGATAATATCCATAGTGTTTTATTGAAAACTATCGATGATTAAAAGTAACTTCGTAGACAATTAAATTAAAATTTTGGAATTGACCACTTATTTAACGTTTTTATGCAATAGTTATAAATATGTTGTACAACAAAAACGGACTATAATCATCATGTGTGAAATGATAGAAAATAATATCGGAGCATGAGTGGATCGAGATCGGATTAGTAACAACATGAATAGGAGTTGATTATAACTTAAACATTACAATATTTGTCGAGAAAACGCTATTAGACTTCCATTTAGCTGAATATTTCATATTTGAAGCACAAATAAATAAAGCACTTTCGTTAGTCGTTTGTCTCTTAATCGAATTATTTTGCAGATTGATCAAAATTTGTTTATTATTCTTAATTAAATAATGTAGTGTCATGTCGTCACACGAGTTTGAAAACATTGATACGTACTCGACAATGACGCAAACGTTGAAGAAGAAATATTACAGAAGCGGCCAGATGGCGCTGTACTCGCGCATGCGTCGTTGTCTATAGATGTCGTCACTGAAAGCAAAACCAACCATAGACAAAATTTTCGTAATTTAGCATAATCTGCTTTTATTTGTAGGTTATGTTTTAGTCGTCAATTGTCAAAATTTATATTAAGTCTTTTCTTGGAATATTCGGCTATGCAGGAAGGTGGCAACAGCATTGTGAACAGTTTTCCGTACAAATGATACGTTGCTATCGATCAGCGGCTATTATATAAGTGTGTTTAGTTTTTCATGGACGACCGTGTAGTACCTCTGAAGTGTTACTTGACATTGAGTTTAGATGTGAATTCAAATTCAAATGTAGATACGCACTTTTCTTTATTTAAATACATGATATAATATCTTGTTGCTTTTCCACTCAATACTTTGTGGAAAGTACATTAACGTCCGCTGTATAGGCAAACGGGGACATGTCGAACCAAGTATTGAAGCTGTACAACGCGGTTGTGGACGATGTAATAGCAGGAGTACGTGACTGTTTTCTAGACGATGGAGTGGACGAACTAGTACTTCAAGAATTAAAGCAATTATGGAAATCAAAGTTGTCCGCCAGTGGCGCCATGGACCCACCAGAGCCCGTAATGCCGCCGCCCCCGGTTATTCAAAATTTTCAAAAAGTCAACGGAGGCACCATCATACCAAAAAGAACCGAGACACATATGGCGCCACAAGGCTCCAGTCACCAGAGTGCGGTAGACCACGGCCCACCGGCCAATAACATGGCAGGGGCACACCCTCATCACGTCCTCAACCCTAATAACAAGGTACCTGTGCAATTGACGCTGCCTGCACAACCAGGTGTGCCAGGCTCGCAGCCCCGCTCTTTCACTATTCAAATACCTGCATCGGCTCTTAATGGCAACAAATTACACCAGGTATTGACAGGCCCAATCATTAATGCAACAATTAGTTTGCCACAACCCCTCGCTGCCACACTTTTGCAACAACACATTAATTCTGCATTAGCGGGACAGCAAAATGAATTCGATGGTGGTGGGGGTGGTCAAAGCGGGACAGCTCCATTCTCTCTGGATGGAGCACTAGACTCATCAGATGATGAGGGCTCCAATGTCGGGGACGGATCCGATGACGGTGCTGGGGATGAGGATGAGGATGAAGAGTCGGCCGAGGAGAGGGCTGAGGAGGAAGAAGAGGAGCGAGATGAGAGCGGAGGTGCCGAGGAGGAACCTCTCAATTCTGGAGACGATGTTTCTGATGAGGAGCCCGGTGATATGTTTGACACCGATAATGTTGTGGTTTGTCAATATGACAAAATTACTCGCAGCCGTAACAAGTGGAAATTTTATCTTAAAGATGGTATAATGAATTTAGCAGGAAAAGATTATGTGTTCCAGAAAGCCAACGGCGATGCAGAGTGGTGAGAGTGCTGGCCTGCACTGGATGGGACTGACTAATGTTTGTAATATTAACTTTGATGTTATGTATCTTGAGTGGTAGAAAGAAAGCAAACAAACAAAAATATATCCAAAAGACAAGCACTCATTATTATATGAATCATTGTTACTCATCGATGACTCTAAAAAGTTTTTATGTTTAACATCAATATTCTTACATTGCTTAGCCAAATGCCTTGATATGTGATTAAAAAAATTGTGTGGTTGCTGATGATTATTTTGTTAAGTCAATATGTTTATATATTTGTGAATGTTAGTTGGGGACTGAACATTTGGAAATGATATGATAATGATTGAAACATTTTCTGTTTCCAAGAGAACCTAGAGCAAGAATGAATGTGAATACATACTCTTTTCCTGACCATACTCCTGACCATATGCACATGAATGTCAGTCACTGCGGCGAAGCCAGATCATAATTGTAAACAAGTCCAAAAATCTATAATATACAAAAAATAATAATTTAAGAATGTTTAATATTTGCATTTAAATTTATTGTATTACTGATTTATAAACAAATTGCTATTTATTATTTCAGTCAGATGTTGCAGCAATATTGTAGTATTGTGGTTTGCTCATGATAATTGTAAGGTATACAGACGTCGGAAGATGATGGCTTAATCTCCCATGTCGCTTGTCAAAATGAACTGTTGTGTTTTGTGTCGCTCCTGTTAGCTAGATTACCTTCACTACAGCTTGTATAAAATTTAGTGTTGGAAAACAATCAAATTAACCAAATCAGATGTGCAACATTTGTGCCATATAATGGATTTCCTACTTATACAAATAACTATAATGTGTGAATTAACTTCATGCTTGTCATCAAATCCTGTTTCTAAACGAGTTGTATACTCAGTGAAGCTAAGAATTTTGAACTGAACATTTGTGGTAGTTTGTATAATGACACATTACGTTTATACTATTTCTACTGTGTAACCAATTTATAAAATAACATTTAGTTTACATGAGGCGATGGGGGTTGATTTTCTTAAATGTAAGATTCTTGTAAAGTATATGTCTAAAATATTGGTAATGTTAATGACACAAACTGTTTTGTAATGGCGATGTGCCCGCTGCATGTAACATTTTCACTTAAGTTATTTAATGTGATATGGCTAGTATATGTATGTACCTATTGAAACAATCAAATGTACCAGTATCGAAATCTGTTATAAATTTATTATTAAGTAGGTGTTTATTTGATTTGGAAGTGAGTGCTATCTTTTAAGTTACTTTGCTGATTGTTTAATAATAGTAGGATATGTTTTAATCTCAAACGTGAAGAAGTTCTACGAATGTGGTAATTATAATAAAATATGTTGCGATATGCTGTTCCTTTTTTAATTTATGGTTCCAAAAATTTGAACATTTATATTATTTGATTATTCTCATTAGCACAGAGTGGCAACTCTTCAGACAAGGATCTATTGAAATGTTTGAGATGGTGTGTGTGAACAAGAATCAAATTTTATATCTACAATGTACATTATACATGTATGTGTATACATATGTTATCATTGTGTATGTACAGTATATGATCTTTAGCCAAATAAAACACTGCTTCAATATTACATGCATTTGCTACTTTTTTATTTCAAATATCAAGTTTAGTTTAGTATATCAATACGAAGGAAATGATGTGGCATTTAAATATATACTACTCATGCCCCTGAAAGCTATTCTAGTTCATTTAATCTCAAAATTTTGAACGACTGAGCATTATATATTTTACTGCCTTGTATTGCCAGTGCCTTAATTTGGAATGTCAGTTTTGTTTTTATTGTTACACGTGTTAATAATAAATAGGACCTGTCCACAGTTATAATCAATCTCATCTAACATTCGAGTAGTGAACTAAATGCGGTGCGACCCTAAATATTAAACTTTTCATGACAACCAAATAAACACAATTACTCTCTCTATAAACACATTGAACTGCTGCCAACAATGAGCAGTAAATGACAGTATTTCAAGTTATGCTGGCTGTATTTGGCTATATTTCTTTATAACGACTGATTGGTTGGTCTGATGGTTAACGAATCTACTAAGCTGAGAGGTTGTGGGTTCATTGAGAAAAAGTATCTTTTGTGAGTGTAAAGAATGTGTATATAAGTATATACATGTACCTAGTTTATCAATCGTCCAGTTACCATAACACCGGCTGTGCTTACTTTGGGATCAGATCGTCGTGGGGAGTGTCATTAGATATTTACTTATTATAATAAATGGTGTTCTTCTGCCAGATCCGAACTAAACATTATCTCCAGTGAGTATGAATACTTAATTCGCTAACTTTACATGTAACAATCTTATTCAATAATTATAACTTTATGACAACGATTCACACGATATGTTCTTCTGAAAACCCCAGCAACACAAAAACGAAGACTTAGACATAGGTACCTAATCATTAAGCACTAGATTTTTCATTAAAAATCAAAGCCAGCGGCCTCAATTACGTTTCCGGGCACTGAAGCGCTTTTTCGTTATTCCGCTGTGGTACTTATACAAAGCGTTGAAAGCACATCTCCTTTGAACAGTCTTCTCACAATTAAATACCATGAGTTGACGAAGGCGGTATGTGATTTTTTTTTACTTTTTTTGATGAAGGTGTTATGTCCTTAAACGTGTTTTCGCCTTTCAAAGTTACTTGAAATATATCTAAAAATAAATAAAGACAGTGTATGAAGATGTTATGTTCAAGGGGTAGGCAGCCACTGAAATGTGTTAAATGCCCATTTGTGTAAATTTGTAGCATAGCTTGACCAACTTTTATCTTCATTATTGTATAAATTAGTTTTAGAATTTTGTTAGGTAGAACTTAAATTCTCATAGCTATGATAGGTATTCGA
>DWEG01000557.1:0-10718 GCA_018245845.1 Apyrrothrix hygieia | reverse complement strand
TTTAAGTCCAGCAGTTTGAGCTGTCTGTCTGAAGTCATCAGACAGTGCGGAGGGCGATCTGAGCTTTTTTATCTGTACGATTATTGTATTAAAAGACAAGTAACACGTAAAATTGAACAGGATAAAATATTTGTAATAAATTGTCGTCGACACAAATAAAAGGCCATACCAACAGACGAGCGCGCAGCTGACAGCAAACAGGCTTCAATTATCGATTATAGATTGCTTCTCATTGGAACTTTTTAACACATTTTAGTTTCGAAATAGGAATTTTATGCCTAAGAGTAGGATCGTTGTGAACGTAGATATTTCGGTAGGGATTTTTGATCGGACTGTACAGAGCGGGCTCGAAAGGAATCTATCCTGAACCTGACTTGCTAATCCACATGCAATTCAATTTAATGAGGCAGGATGTACATGTGATACAAACATACCTAGTTCCTATAGGATCGACTAGAAACTAAGGATTTCCATGAGCTTTGGTCCTGGCAAATTTCTTCAACGAATTTTCATTCTTACCCTATGGTAATGACTATTCCTTATATGTGTCTATGAAGTAAAAATATAAACTTTGAAATGAGAACTTGACCCACTTGACAGTGAAACCGCCGCTTCAGCATTCCGCTCTTTCGCTCAGCTGCTCGATTCGATGCGGAAAAAAATAATGAGACAGATATATATTAGTTTTTCCTGTGTGTATTAGAAACATCCTTTGTACACATTTCATCATCGGAAGGCTCCTTTGAACCGTTTCAAACAACCACACGACCGCTCGCACGGTTTTTATGAATGTGGAAAAGCCAAATGACGTGCTCAATCTTCTCTGGAAACCCACATAGCCGGTTTCGATTGCGCTTTAGAAAAAAAACAAACAATATCGGGACGCCCGGTGCAGTTTTCAATTAGCTTCCCGGCTGGAATCCATTTGCAAGTTCGTTAAGATCTCGCTTGGAAATTGGAAAAATGATCGGCCACCGGTTTGAATCGGTTTTAATTCGTTTTATTGATAGGTTATATCCCGTTAATAAGTTAATAATATGAAGAAAGATTAATTAAGTGACTATCCATCGAGTCTCTCTTTATGAAGAGATGGTCTCTCTTTATGAAGCAGTAAAGAGAGTCTATAGGTTTCTTTCGAGACTCAGGCTAGCTATAAGTTTAGGGTTTAAGGGTGGAAATTATTCACGTTTTATAAACATTTTGAAATAAAATAGAAGCTATGATAATTTGTATAATGACAAATATCATAAAACACAAAATCCGAACCAACAAGTAAACCAACTTTCATATGTATAATTCAGCTAGGATAAATATGTATATCCTTAGAATCGTTGGGTAATTACATTAATTTGCTGCCTACTTGTTTTGAACGGTTTCACTGTGGCCTATATCCATAGCCTCGATAAACATGCCAATAATATAAGCCCATAACGTTTCCAAATAAACCACGTAGTCCAGGAGCTATCCGACGTTGTAGTTTAACTATGTATTACGTGAGGAATTTTCTGTACATTAAGTGAGATGTTTTGTATCCTTGTAAATCACATTTATGTGCTTGGTGTTTTTTTAATTACATTTATTAAAATAGTAAGTAACTGTAGCTACTAACAATACACGAGCAACATGCAAACCACAGAAAACTGTAATTTCAGTCTGCAATGTATGAAACAGAAAATACTTCCACCGAGGTGTTATGACTACAGCTCTTAGCCTATCATCTCTTGAGAGATATTTCTAGGAAATTCAATATGTGTTTCGTGTTGTTTCTCTTTGTAAGTTCGCAATCTTCAATCTGAATCGGCAAATATACTGAAGTATTGTCTTTCATGTCAATCGTGATTTTCTATCACGAATCTGCAAAACTCGACGTAAACTCGAAAGAAATTTGAGTAAACAACTCTTCTTTTCTTCGTGCCGGTTGTAACTCTCACATTTGTGAAGTTAAAATATACAGTGAATTATTTTTATAACGGTTTTTAAATGTTACAACGTTTAAAACGTAACATTACGCCTGGCATCTCCGAAGAGGTAACCAGAGGAGTGTAGTACGCTCCCATGTTTCAGCGGTTACGTTTATGTCCCATTATGGAATAGGTGGTGAGTCTATTGCAGTACACTGGGCACGAATCTAGACTCCAAGCCACTACTAGAAATGTTTACTAGAAAATCTGAATAAAATCAATAGTACCCGACCTGGGATTTGAACCCAGGACCTCTCAATCGGCAGTCGTGTTTGCAACCAACGCGACCAACGAGGCAGTCAACGGTTTTTAACAACAACACGTGTTAAAATTGTATATTTATAGATCTATCAAATAATTATTTTACTTTTTTAATTGTGCTTTTAGAGTTTTTCCAATGTAAAGATGTTTAGAAAACCAAAAGTCAAATAAAGTTTCGTACATTTTTGGGTAATTAATACTGTTACAAGGATGTTATTATAAAAACTTCGTTTTCTTGTTACAGGTAAAGTCACGGATGTTTAGAAGATTCTTTATGCCCCGATTTCTGGTAAACATGTTCCAAAAACAGGTTTAGTTAAATATTTGCATTCCACTTGTTTTCCTTCCTTATTTTTTTTCAACTTGTCGACAATTTGACTTGTTTGAATCCACTTTTAATAAAAACCTGCCACATGTTTTTTTCCGACATTAATTCGCAACTCAGACTCGCTCAGTCAATTCATTTATTTCTTAATTAAAAACTCAATCATTCATTCCCTCAGTGTCATACGAATATTGACAAATTATTATGATTTATGTTCTACTTTTGTCCTTGTTTCATGGTATTCTGTCATCTCTGCAAAAAAATATTAAATAGTATTTTCCTTGAAGCACTGTTTAAAGCATTATTATTTGTCGTAAATCTCTTGGCAGTCAATAAAAGATTTGAAACAGCCTATGTCATTTGATGATAATCTGTTATGTAAATACATACATAAATATCTTCCCGCCGTGTCCCTGGCGGGGTAGGTAGAGAGTACGTATGTTATGTGTCTAATATAATAAAATTAAACGCTTATAATTAACGTTTTTAATTATTTATTAACTTTTTCCTTAGAGGCATTGTTATCGAGGACCCTGAAATTTAATTTTATTAGGAAAGTTCTTTATATCTGATTTTAATTAATTTAATTAAACATTTTCTGTATTGTATTACGTCAACGAAACATTTTATTAAAAGTAAACGAGAAAAATCATAGTAAGGGAAATACGAGTAGACTCAGAATTTGCTTGTCTCGGTTATGTCTCGGAGAACTATAATGTAGTTAAGTATTAATTTGTATTATGAGTGTACTATACTCCTCTGCCTACCTCTCCGGGGATTACAGGCGTGAAGTTACGTTTATTTATTTGTAACGAGCGCTTTTTTTACGTCATTTCTGGAATAAAACATTATCTAACGAGGCCTAGTGTATGCTGAATTTTGAAGATGGTAGAAGACACCGAACCATGAACATTATTACGTTTTAAAATGTGTAATCCAGACATATAGTACACATCGTAAAAGAACCTAAAATTATCTTCAAGTAACTGGTATATTATTATTTCCTTGAACTCATATAGTAATCACTAGTTGAAATCACTGGACAAAACATGAAAAGATAAAATAATGATATTATTATTACTAATACAAGTATAAAAGAAATTTGTTTAGATCAAATACATACTTATATAGAAACAAAAAAGCTTTATAAACCTCTGCACTCCACACACAAAAACTAACAATAAATGTTACCCAGTTTAGGTACTACTAGACCTTATTTTTAAATAGTTTTATATATTTTTCTAGGTACACACGTGGTACTTAATATAACAAAGTACGAAAACATTTCTGTGGAATTTGCGTATACAATTTATTACATCAAAATACAATCTTAACTTTTTCTTATATTTTGCGACGGAAGATATTTTTCGATAGAGGTTATTTGCGTGACGAAATACAATTTCGGCATGTTTTCATGGCAAGTAAATTGATATTTTGTAGTTATTTTAGTCGAGAACATGTAGGTGTATATATATTATATGACACTCTAAATATTCAGTTTGCAAATGTCTGTTATTATAAAAACTTACATTATTATAAAAACTTTCATTATTATTACACGCTATATTATTACAAGTTGTTCGACAAGATAGTGGTCTTATTGACAACGCTGTTTCATTGTGATATAATTGCTGATACGCAATATCCTCAGCTTACTCATCCTACTATTAAGTTAACTCATCTGGATGCTTTCTTATTTAAATTGGTTATAGCCGTCCGCGATACGTTGAAGCATTTGAATAGCTCAGCTCTGTACAGCCTGTTGCTGGGGTTCCATATTAAGATTAACTACGTGACCTCGCAAATGCACCACCGACATATATAGACATTCCCTGTAATGAAATCGTCCTAGTACACGAAACTTCCTTCAACAACATTAATATTTGACTCGGCCCATAATACATTACTTTGTGTAACAAAGTGTCTCCTTTGACGTACAGATAATGGAGCGATGTATTCCGACCGCGTCGGCTAAATATAAGTAGGCGGGGTAATAATAATCTTGTTTGTTTTCGCAACAGGGCTTAGGCTTTCTAAGAGGAAATTGGGACAACACGCGAGAAAACGATCTTATTACTGAAAAGTAACAGACGAATATTATGGGTATCTTTAGAACTAATATTATTTTGTTACTGTATGGAATTGTTACCTTTTATTTTTCATGTGCGGATTGTTTTTCCCAAAAACTCATAATCAGAGTGCCTTGAAGATGCTTAAAGAAACCTATGATAGTATGTATTCTTTCCAATGGACCGTGACTTGGGACGCAGTTGTAAGTAGAAGCCAGGGTTAATATATCTGCAGTACACAGAGACCGGGTATATAAAGTGCAACTAAATAACGCCACTGTAAGCTCTAAGCTCGGGAAAGCTCTGAGTTCGCAGCCTAAAGCATCGCGCCTACAGTTGTTTCAGCGGTATGGACCTGAAATTTAAAGGATTTTAATGTTTGTTTCAAATTAAACAACGAGTTTTACTTTGTTGTTTCATATTATCTGTTATTTACTGTGTATATTAAGTACATCGGGTTCTTGGATTCAGGGATCTGCCATTTTCAAATTTCCTGTTTTGTAAATTGTTTGGAATTTCCATTAGCTGGTTCATTGAATTTCAAAGTAATTTACATATTTGTCAAGGGAGGTAATATAAATGTACAAGTAAATCTAAAAATCCATTATCGGTTACGTATTGTTCGTTTGAAACACATTTTTAACACATTCAATAGGTTTTAATTTCAATTTGAAGCAAAAACATGTACTGCCACTATACATTTTACTTGTCTATTGTTGCAAAGTACTATTATCTTGTAAAGGGGTTTTCTTTTTGCGAAAGGTTTACAAGAAACTATGGACAATTTTGCTGTACAAACAGCATACAAACAGCTGTTCATATCAGCATGCATTGTCAATCATAATTATCTAACCGTCGCTATCTATCAATGACCTATGCGACTATTTTAGACCATTTATATTGCCGTAGGTATAGACAGGTTAACTGATAAAATTGATTCATCTCTCTGTGCCTCTAATAACTATATGTGAAGCCTATCTGCTAATTACTAAGGAATGACAAAGCAGGTATACAATGCGAATGTTGCTGGACACTGGTGACAAGGGATTCCAAGATTCATCTATGACCAAATAAGTCAGATATCGGCTGATGGGCAAGACTCCGAAAGTGGCGTGCAATTGTGAAGAGAGTGATGAACGCAGAAGAAGCGCGGTAGGTCTTTAAGGATATAAATATTTAGCATATTCATATAAGGATATAAATATTTAGCATATTCTGTCCTCTGCTTACCTGTAAGGAACCTGGCGTGAAGATATAGTAATATGAAATATGAAGGTATGTGTATATTCCGCAAATAAAACACAAACATTCAAGGACAGTCGCGTGCAAACACCAGTGAAGGTAATAACAGAGGGAGCTGACTGCGCTTTGTATCTGTAATGTTTAAGTTTCAGATATATGTCTGGACTTCTGGGAGATGCGATGACAGATGTAAAGGTGCGATCACATTGGTGAAATATTTGGCTGCGCTTAAGTTTTTATGTATTCTACACGGGACTTTATACCACCAAGAAGTCAGTATCAGCTGTCTGATAAGCTTAGCACAGGCTTTGTCTGGTTTGGAGTCAAAATTTCAATGAGTTTTATAGAAATGGAATATAAAGGAGTGTTCAGCGGTGGTACATACGAAAAATGAAGTATTTTATTTTTTATTCTCTTATAATTGTTATGTGCACGTTGCCTCTACCCCACTATCTGTAAGTCTTACAAAACTGGGTTTTTGGAAGAAAATCACTTAATAGCCATAAGACAGTCAAATTGTACTTTACAAGTCCTCTATTCATTCATCCTAAGTCTCCATTGTCTTCTACAAGTTTGTCTAACATATTTTCTGTATGTTATACAGTAAAATGTATTATTAATATAAATGGTTCGCGGTCGAACGCGGACTTACAACATTTCTGTGTTTATAGTTCTCTAAATGCATTAGTGTAATGGACCTCTGGGGGGGTCTTACAAAAATTAAAGGGGACGTTCTAAATTGGCAAAGATTATTATCTGTAGCGCGCCCGACGTTTGAGAAATAACACGAAACAGCTTTTTCTCGGACATCGCCATGTGAAAATACATAAAATGTTGGTAGCTCTGTCATTTTTATTTTCTTATCTCCTTGGAATACTGAGTTAAACATCACAGTGACCTCATGTTAAATAAAACAGTTGCTGACGGGTAATCTGATTAGATAATTGATGGTCTTTTTTTCGTTATATAGTATCGTCACGCCGGATCTCTTACGAGGTAGGCAGAGAAAGTCGAGTGCTAAATATCTCTATCCGCACAAATTTGACGTACTAATGATAAAGAAAAATATTGTTAACGAAAGATTGTACAGACTATGACGTTTAAATACATATGTATGTGTAAAAGAAAAATATTGTTAACAAAAGATTGTACAGAGCATGAAGTTTCAATACGTGTGTAGTGCCCATGTATCTTCGAAGATTTGAAATATTACTTAAGACGAACAACTTTTGCCACGTACGCTAAATAATTTATTTTGAGCTAATATTAAATTTCTTACATTAAGGCCCCTCAAGTATTCGGCTAACGAGGTCCAGTTACTTGACCTGGACTAAAAAAAAAAGGTAATCAGTCGGTATCGTTCGCTTTTTAGAATAATTTTAATGAATTTTCATTTTAGTAAAAAAAGTTATAATAAAAAATGTATGTGTACAGACTACAAAACATATCTTCTCTGTTTTTATTTCAATCGTCTACAGTTCTCTACCCATATGTAGACGGGTTTTTTACTGTATAAAACAATATTTTGAATGTAGTAAATAACAAACCCGGTAACTGAAAACAAATGAACCGCGCGGGCGGTCACAGTTATTACGTTTAGCTAGAGTAATGAAATTAATATTGTAATCGCGTTCCATACGAGTTAATTGCTTTTAAATATTAATTCGTTTCGTGTATTGATATTAAAATTTTATAAATATATGGCCGAGTAATATGAATATTTATAGTTTGTTTATTACGTGCAAAGTACCCCACATTTTTATAATTTAAAATTATCTGAACCACCACTAAGAGGACCAGAATATTTGGTAGTATTTCGTCTACCGTCAACTTGAGTTACTATATATCACCATTAATTGACATTTAAGTACTACACAAAACGCATAACGTCCTTCTGAAAATTTGCCGTTTAAAATCCGACATTAAATTTTCTTTCTAACATTTGTAATGGTAGTGTTTTTGTGGGTGAGCTGGTTAAACACACTGGGATATTATGCTCTATCACAGGGAGAATCTGTTGTCGTTAGATGCGAATTTCTCTGGCTCAGTATGACCAGGGGAGATGTGGCTAGAAAGATTCATTTTTAATTCAGATGAGCTAGTGAACATTTTTAATGAGTGAGATCCATGAAAATAAAACATAACATGCTGTGTATCGTTCCGGGCAGTATATTTTCACGGTTCAAAAAAAATATTTTGCCGGTTTCTTCACCATATTTCTTTTAATCATTATAGATAACGGTATCTATTATTTAAACGTAACATACTTTTAAAGCATAAATACCGTTTATTCTTTAAAACACACTTTATTTTTGAACAATCAGAGGCGTTCAAGGTTTCGAACCCCAGACAACCTAGAGTGAGGGCCACGACTTTTAACCACTAAGTTCATATTGCCGCATGTATCACGTGATCACAAATCCATAATAGAACTAACGTTAACGAATGCAGGGCGTTATTTTACCCACTAACTCGACACTAATGAAAGGCTGCAGCAATTTTTGGACATTAATCTACGTCCATTTGATTGTAAAATTGATGGTCCAGTTGTGAGTTGCGACCGCGCGAAATAAAAACGTGATGTAGTCAAATAAATAAAGTTCTGTTCACCTGTAATTATACGACTTTTACGAGGACGTAGTAAAATATTTTTTGGAAATCTAATTTGTAGTCGATTTTGTCATGTCCGTTTCCTGTCGTGACGAATGCATTCAGAAATAAGAGGTACATCGGATTGTTATTATACCAATATTATTGATTGATAACATCAATTGTTGCTATCAAGGTAAATAGGTACTAATTTATGCTATCTACATGGAACCAATATTTTTATTATTGTTTGTCCGCATATAAGTAGAAATCTTTAGCTTCTGCCTATCCCTGTAGGCGTAACCATAAGAATACATCTATACATGTTATCTAGGCAATTAAGGCAAGGAGTGTTCGTTCTATGATCCATTACACGATAGTACGGATTGGGCAGAATCGTCGGACAGTGTTAGTTTGCTGAAATCAGAATAACTGTTTGAGAGTTATTGGCATTTACTTCTCATTGTATAACCCGTTTTATCCATTCAAATATTGACAATTGTTGTAATACTTATGATTCCGCAGGCGACAGGGACTGACTCAGAAATCTGATGTATTTGAAGCATTTTTCCGTGTTTTATTCGGACTTAAAAAAAAAAATTCAGTTCTTATATTTTTTATTGTATCTTTGTCAATAGGTGGATGTTATAAAACCAACTCTTTTCTCAACTTCTAACTAGAAGTCTTAAAACGAAATCATGACACCCAAATAAAATATTTCCGAGCCAAATATAAGGAGTTTACACGTTTTCCACATTATACTATATTCTATTCTATTTTACTCTGAGGTAGCTGCGAGCGGTTCTATTAAAGTGATTGCGTGACGAGACAATCGTACAAACGGCAGAGATGACCCGGAAATATTAGGCGGTGGTGATGTATGCTGCCAGTGTCAGCGATACGCATGTTAAGATGAGCATACAACAACACCTATCATTTTTACCATTTACGATGAATTGGCTCGTTTTGGCCCATAAATTTCACACAGCTGGGCCCGGGTTTTTGGCTGACGTGGGTGTGGGCTTATATATTTATTTTGTTACAGTGCAGATTGTAGTTTTTTTAACAAGATTCATTAACGTGTCCATCTACGACATTCCCAAACACGTAGATTTAAAGTTAAACGTAAATTAAATGGTTAGAGTATGAGTATAACTTTGATAATAATTTCAACCAACTCCAATGCATCGATGCAGCGGCGACATTGTTGCCGTGAATATTTAGTTTACTATAGACTATATCTGTCTGGAAACTTTTTAACTCATAGGTTTGATGTTACGAATATTACATTTTATAATATGAGAGTGGGCCTTGTAAGTATCTTTCGCTTGCAATCAATTGGTCGCTGCATACATAAACTCTACAAATTGTACAGACGTCTGAAGTTCTAGATCTGTTTCAAAAATCAATTTGATTCCCTATACCTACCTGAGAATAAGCGTACCGCGTCACCAGACAAGGGTTTCTTTCACCTTTTTATATAAAAAATAACTTTTATATGCACTCACCGCGAAGTGAGTCAATTAAATTTTATAATTGATTTCACTGAATATTGACTGAACCGATTCATTCAATACAGTACTCTCAAAGCAAGGTACATTTAGCAATCAAATTAGCGATTAAATTCTGCGCGCTAAATGTTTATTCGCATGATATCTTAACGAAAATAAGTTTTCCTTTGACCAGTAGATCGAGCAATTATTTCACAATTTGTTATTTCATGTCTTAAATGTTTCCTAACTGTAGTGAAAAGTTAGTTCCACTAAAATGCACAGGTTTCATTTTAATGACAGAGAATTGATTTATTCGCGATTGAGAGAGCAGCCGCTGACTCAACAGTATCTCTGTTTGGGTATTAATTAAAGGTATTATTATAGAGACCCCACAAAGAAACTGAACGATAAAACGACATGATACTGGTAGTATTACTTTTCTTAATGCTTAAGCGTGTCTGGAAATTATCAAATAATTTATAACTTTATTTAGATATACATATCATAGTTTTAAAGTTGGAGTGATTTTGCATTCCTTGTTAGGTGGGACATAGCAAGGACTATTGTTTTATTCTATCGACTATTTTATAACGTAACATCACGCCTGTCATCCCCGAAGTGGTAGACAGAGGAGTGCAGTACACTCCCACGTTTCACCAGTTACGTTTACGTCCCAATATGGAATAGGTGGTCAGTCTATTGCCTTACACGGGCTCCAATCCAGACTCCGAGCTCCTACTAGAAATTCTAATTTTAGAAAAATCCAATAGTACTCGAC
>DWEG01000556.1:0-10725 GCA_018245845.1 Apyrrothrix hygieia | reverse complement strand
CCGACCTGCCGTGCTTCTTCCACATTCATCCCTCTCTTCATACATGCACGCCGGCTTCGGAGACTTCTAACTCTCCCATCAGTTAAAACTCGATTTATTTGGTCCAGATACTTCAACAGGGTGTGACCCGTAAATAAATAAAAAAAAATTAATGTATACATCATTTTTACAATTAATTTTTTATAAGTATTTCAATGTAACTTTTTGCGATCAACGTGATCCTTTCTGCGGCCTGTCAACCATAAAGGTACGAGAGCGCGACGCGGACCGCAACAAAATGAACTGAAACAAATCAACGATACGTTACAGACCGAAACGTTTTTATTTTGTCTGCTACGTAATTGAATTTTGTGGTTCGTTCGGTCATAGAACGATTCGGTCAGTAGATTTGTTTACTGGACGTGTGTATATGACAGTTATATTAAATATACTCTGACTGAGATATATTTTTGCCTTTGTCTGAACAAAGACAATACGCCCAAAAGTTGAGTAATAAATAAACATAATTCCATTAGTTTTACATCAAATATAATAAGATTTTATGTAAGTTGTTAATTTTATCGCGTACATGTATATGTGTAATATAAAAAGTCATACATGTTTATGTACTCGTAAATATAAAATTTATTGTAGGTAGTTTTTGCAAAGTCTACTTTTTTGGTACAAATGTAAACAAAAAACTAATAAGGAATAAATACATTTGTTATTCGATTAGATGAGATGAATTTACATATTTAATAGTTATAGGTTTGCACCTTTGTAAATTTTAAAAGAATAAAAAAGCATTGAATAGAAAGAATACTTTTGAAGACAATTTAACACGCTTTCAATACTGGTACGCCCTGAAGCCAAAATAAAAAGTCTAAATGTACACCTGCATGCATTCACACGCGTTCGCTAGATTACTTTCGTATTCTAAGGCTTTTGGATTCGAACAACTTTTTTTGCTCAAAAGATGAATTGTTTCAACGGAAAAACATGAACGAACAATTCTCAACCGAATGTCTACAAGAACTGTAAGATACATAGTTCAATGCTCCATCGCGTTTCTTCAAGCAAATAAATCACTATACATTCGATGAAAAACTAGTTTTATATTTTATTTTACATCACACTTAATCTTTATTTAGCTGTGTTTTGAAGTTTTTGGAGTTTTTAAAAATAATAGTAATAATAAGGTATTTAGACAACTCATCCACATCCATGACTTCCTCGTTGGTCGTGTTGGTGGCAAGCAGACTGCCGATCGAGAGATCGTGGTTTCAAATCCCGGGTCGAGTACTATTGAATTTTTCTAAAATTAGAATTTCTAGTAGTAGCTCGGGGTCTGGAATTGTGCCCAGTGTATAGCAATAGAGTCACCACCTATTCCATTATGAAAAGTAAACGTAACTGGTGAAACGTGGGAGTGTACTACACTCCTCTGCCAACCTCTTCGGGGATTACAGGCGTGATGTTACGAATACACATCTATCTGATACTAATCTATGCGGAGAAAGTTCTGTGGTAAGCAAAAATAATGATCTATGTATATACGTTTTTGAATAGCTACCTACGGTAACGATAATGTTTCACATCCAAACATAAATAACTATAGTGCTTTTGATACGAGCATTTGTCTTCAGTGGGAATCCCACCTAAAACCTCCCGTTCAGCAATCAGGATTACCAACCACTAAACCAACCGGCCAGTCAAAGAACGTATATACGTTTACTTAATATATTTTATAAGGGTCTGGTACTAGCAGGCATCTTCCTTGAGAATTTATTCAAATCGTGTTGGCAGGTTAGGCAAATTAAAGTCAATGCCAAGAATTAAGATAGTTTGTAAGTACTGTTTATCGAAACGAATAATGGTCCTATCGAACAATGAATTAAGTAACATAAAAGAACAGTGCAATAATTTTGTTGTACGCTTAAAAAATAGAGGTCGCTTATGCGTGATCTGTTAAAACTAGAATGTTCCCGGCGAGAGGAAAGCTTCTTTCGTTTCATAAATATTAAACTTGTCGGTCAGATTTACATGCGTCTCTACCTCTATTTTTTTATAAAAGTAAAGTAGAATTTGCTTTATTTATTGGCTTTATTTACATAAGAAAAGGATTTTTTTAAAAACATTATTCATCTTTTAAACGTAACGTAACATCACGCCTGTAATCCGAGCAGAGGTAGGCAGAGGAGTGTAGTACACTCCCACGTTTCACCAGTTACGTTTACGTCCCAATATGGAATAGGGGGTTAGCCTATTGCAATACACCGGGCACATGAGAGAGTTAAGGCCATAGTCTACCGCGCTGGCCAAGTGCGAGTTGGCAGACTTCACGCACCTTAGAAAACATTTTTTTTTAACTCTAAGGTGTGCAGGTTTCCTCACGATGTTTTCCTTCACCGTTATAGCAAGTGATATTTAAATTTAAAACGGGAGCCAAGGATTTGAACCAGGCCTCCCGGAGTGAGAGGCTGAATTTCACACCACTAGGCTATCACTTTTAAACGTGTACAAAATTTATCTAAGTACATACCATGTCAACATATAGTCATATAATCATACAGTCATATAGACATATAATCATATAGACAAATAGTCCTATAGACATATAATCATATAGACAAATAGTCCTATAGACATATTATCATATAGACAAATAGTCCTATAGACATATAATAATATAGACAAATAGTCCTATAGACATATAATCATATAGACAAATAGTCCTATAGATATATAATCATATAGACAAATAGTCCTATAGATATATAATCATATAGTATATACAACAAGTAATAACATGTCGCGCATCGTGAAATGTTTTAAGCATACTCGTACATAGGTTAAACCGATAATAATTTATTTAAACAAAATAATATAACGTAATCGAAAATGGCTGAACAGAAATTTTCCCTGATTTTATACAGCCTGTACTAACCCAAAACTTTGGCACAAGTGCCTGAAGTCATATCGGTTCAACACGTGTTGACTGAACATTTCAATTGTGTCTTATGCTTGCAGAACTTTGAAGGCTCAATCCTGTATTGTTTTTAAGTGTTTTATGCTACAAGAACATTTATTAGCATAACACACGTCAAAAAAAAACGAAAATACCACAACGTTTGATCGTTGGTCCCACACTAAGGTAGCTTGTGTTGTGGATGACTAGCGCCCTCCCTTAGTACAAAGGTTATGTAAAATAATATAACAGAAGAAAAAAAACAATTGACAAATGTAAAATTAGACTAAAGATAAAAAAAAAATTATGCAATATGTGTGAGTATGCACGTGAATGCGCGTATGCAGTATGTAGGTAGGTATGTAATCGACATTCATAGTGCCTGTGTGTTTGCGTACGTGCATGTGTTTAGGTAAAAGCGTATAATAAAATAGAGAAACAAAAACAAAGAAAACGTAACATCACGCCTGTAATCGCCGAATAGTGAAATACCGTGCATTTAATCTATGTAGATGCTTTCACCATTAGAAATACCATTAAACAATATTTCCGATTCATTATCATTTTAGAATAATACCTTATAATTTAGCCTCAATTTTAAAGATGCAACATTATTTGGTAGTGCCTTGTTAATTTTCTAATTTAATACTTAAGTATTGAAAACTTTTCATGCTCGATGCATATTACTAGAAACAGTTAAATCATTTATTCCCTTTGAAGTACGGCATGATTGACGATTCATTATGTAAATGGAACCTGCAGTGGCTTAGTTGCTATTTTCCTGCAGCAGCCAGCAGGGATATTATCAGTTCTCTCGCCGTGTTTATTAATTATTTGTTGGTTGAAAGTGACCTCAAAGCAAAATGAACTCTGTATGTGTCTATCGGATTAATCAATTCAAATTAAATATTGCCAAAAATAATCCTATTGACTGTAACCGATTGAAGTCGGTTTTCGATTTTAATACATAATGACGTAAGAAAATCTCTGATGTAAAAGTATTCGGAGAGCATCATTTTTTTACTAATTAATTATGCGGATCAAAGACCACCTCTCCATGCATTTTCTAAAGCGATATTTCTTTGTAATTACGTAGGAAACTCTACAAAGGAGAAGGGGAAAATAAAAAAGTGTTACACCGCAGAGGGGTGATACAGATCGTTTATGAAGAATGCTGAAATCCTCACACAAAGGCGGACCATCACTCAAAACTCATAAGTATGCAGTCAATAGCTGGTGCCGAAACAGTTTCTATTCATTGCCTTTCACAAATAAATAATTCAATACTGGTCCAGATATTCCAAATGGCGTTTTGCTCTATATTTTTTGTTTTGTTTTGAAATGTACACGTTTAGGTAATATTCGGTAGTATTGGGAAATGCTGCACGCAAAAGCTAGATGCGGCAAGCCGAGAACAGAGCGCGAAGGCGCTTATTAGGGGAGGACTATGCCCAGCAGTGGACTGAGATAGGCTGTTGATGATGATGAAGAAATATTATATTACATAGTTGAATGTCTCAGATAACACTGGTATTAGGTGAATGAACTAAATTTAAACTGTTAAGCATTGTTATTATACAATTATGACATCATATATCACTATGAAAAATATTGTCAAATGCTTACCACAATAATAAAGATTAATATTTCCTTAGAATTTTAACCACAAATACAATAAGTGACAGCGAAATATAGTTAATATTCAATTTGTAATCATTCTTTATCGAGGCTTTGTATTTGATTGTTTCTATGGTGGGCTGTCATTCACAATACTATAAAAAAATTTCGACAAATTAAATGTATTCTTATAGTTTTCTACCCTAAATTACTTCAAAACCACTCTGGCAATATCAAACAGTACCTATTAGAGTGGGTACTGTTTCTTAAGGACACGAATAGGTATCGTTGACTTCTGTTTTCAATATACACAAAAAATATAAATAAACAATCAATTTTTAGTATGTACTAACGACAGTTTTATTCATCATTAATAAAGGTTTAGAATTTGGATTTAGAAGCAAAAACTAAACAAGAGAGACAATATCCTAACCTCTGAACACGTACTTACGGCGAACAAGTCAAAATTCATATTATTTTCAAGAATAATTTTAAAGCATTAAAAATGTATAGGTACTAGAAATGTTACGGAAAAATACACTGAAAATGTTGCAGTTTCAACTGCCATCAACGAATTGTTAAGGCTTATCAAGATCTGATTGACATCGAGCAGGATAGTGCGCCGTTGCAAAGTGAAAATAAATGCATTTCGCAATCTTCTAAGGTTGTAAGGAAATTCAATGTACGCTATTCTTAGGTCCTGTGTTCGTCCTCAATTTATTACCACGGGAAGTCATAAAAAGCTGGCATATATCTAAGATTGGGGATATCGATCTTCTGATCCTCTGAATGAATCTCGGTTAAATCTCTGTTAATGCAAATAAAAAATAAGTAACTAAAATTGGGAGCTTATCTAGGCAACTACTTATTCTGCTAAATAAATTACTAGTATTAATTGAATTGAAGAAGAGTTGAAGGAAATCAGCCCTATCCCGCTGTAATGCTAATATTGAGCGTCAACTCTATCGAGATCGCCGAATACATAAACGGAAATTGTGGCCCCATCGGCACATACTTCCACAGAGACACCATGAGTTTTTAGTCGTGCAGAGTGGCGGTCCCCATCAAGACGAGAGAGCACTAATACTTCCTCACGGGTACAAAAACAGTTGAATTTTCGGTACAATTAGAGTGTGTATTTAGCAAATGCTACAAAGTATTTGGAATGTTTACGTTATTTAAATTGAATTAACTCAATATTCAACGCTGAAATTTTTATTCTTGAAAGATTTTCGTGGCTTAATAAGAACCCGCTCCAGTACGAGGTATTAACAAAAGGGATTTCACAAATGATGCTATGTCTATCCACTTACGTAACAACAATAGAACTAATGATGTACGAAGTTTCAGTAATGGAATTTATTTCCAATAATATTTTAATAAGATTTTGCATAAAACTTTATATTTTTCTTAGGGAATGATAAGAGCAGTCCCGTTTATTCTGTTCCCGGCTGAAGTGGGGTCCGTAGAGAGATTACCGTAAGAGGTGAACCTTAACTCTGGACCTTTTTGAGAAGCGCACTTATTGTAAAGAGGCATACTCGGCAGAATTTCAGATAAGGATATCATTAAAATTAATAAGAGAATGCTTAAAAAATGATGACTATTATTGTTCCGTAAGTTTTGCAGATTTGCAATATATTTATACTGAAAGTGTTGATTTATTATATATACTCATTAGTA
The DNA here is from genome assembly GCA_018245845.1 of Apyrrothrix hygieia. NCBI lineage: Eukaryota > Metazoa > Arthropoda > Insecta > Lepidoptera > Hesperiidae > Apyrrothrix > Apyrrothrix hygieia. The sequence goes on along the minus strand of DWEG01000556.1, from coordinate 4,478 downwards.
CTTAGTCCCATTTCACTAACGAGTTCAATACTTAAAGTGGGCAGTAGACAAAAACGGCAATATTTCTCCAGAGCTTTAGAAATGCAAAAAGCGACGTAAAAACAGTTACATAAAAGACGTCCGTTCGTTCTAGCGAAGTGCTTTACAGAAGGGTCGAACAGAGAATCAATTAAAATGTTCATAATCTTTTCATTTCAGTTAATCAATATAATTTATAAGAACAGCCGTTGAACATCTGCTCTGTGTTATGTAAAGGTTTTAAAAGTATTATGTTTAATATTAAATAGAGATATGAAGACAACGCATGACAAAGAAAACGACCCGACATAAAGTTCACAAAAATGCAAGCAACTATCCCGATATTACTGCTTAGCTTCGGAAAACGTTTAGAATATGTGCGCTTCTCTATTCAAAACAGTCGTTATTCTCTGAAAATTCTTTTACGCTGTCGCAAAGGAAACGTTCCGATCGGCGATGTCGCCCCTAAACTGATATAAACATCGCGCAGAGACCCGCTGGAACGCGCCTGAGGGACGCAGCCATCGGGATACACTTCCGATGCATTCAACGCTACTACCGGCAGAACGACATTAATGTTTCCTCCGAAGAAAATTACAGATACATATATTTAAGGGAATGCGAAAATATGTTATAAAGAAATAATATTGATATGTATGTACAATGACGAACAAAATTAACACAATATGAAAAGTAAGGTATATATTATTTAATAAAAACCAAAATTTGGAAGAAATCTTATATAAGCAAATGTTTGATAGGCGTATGAAGTCTGCCAACCCGCACTTGGCCAGCGTGGTAGACTATGGCCTTAACCCTCTGATTCTGGGAAGAGACCCGTGTCCAGCAGTGGAACGATAAAAATCATACATACAGCAATTATACAGAAAACATACAGAATCAACATTTTTTTAAACAGTCATGCTGTTAAAAAGGTGACAATGATCTATCGATGTTGGTATTAAAGTGTGGTCGGTATCTCAGAGAGCTAATACGTTCAACTTTCAACGTACGTTCAACTTTCAATACGTTCAACTTCCAAACGTGTGATTTTAATTAAGCAATTATGTTTTAATTATTAAAATAAATACTCTGCAAACTGTTAACTGGTGAAACGTGGAAGTGTACTACACTCCTCTGCCTACCTCTTCGGGGATTAGAGGCGTGATGTTACGTTTTTACGTTACTCTGTATACTGCAAAACAACGCAGAAAACAAAATTAGTTTATTAATATAACTTACAGTGCATAAATTAAAAGTTTCAATTCATATAACAGGTATGTGTACATCAATCCCACATTAACAAATTATATAAAATGCTTTTCTTTGTAATTGTACACGCCGAAGTATTCTGTTGCATTTTGACTAATCTAATCGATATCGTGTACGCGTATTAAAAACAAACTTATATCTTTTCATTTCAGAATCTATCTTTTGTATTTTTAATTAAAGTGTTATGTACATGGTGTTACTCTAAACTTAAAATGAAGTCTCAGGTCTTCTTAAATCTTCACTCAATGTATTCAGATTAGTTACCTACATCGAGTTATTCTGAGTCGGTCGACACTGGAACTGCTGTAAAAGAATGTATTTAAAATTTTCATTTAAATCTTTTTATTATTGTGAATATCCGTGTTCCACTGTTCTCATGTTCCAGAGGAAGTCCTGAGAAGTAATTTATCGTAGAATATAAAAATTAAAAGTTTTAAAAGGATTAAATATATGTATAAATGCATGTACTATGTACATAAATCTGTGAGTTAAAGTGGGGACTACTGTACTTCGTCAAAGATATTATTAGATGACAAATGCTCTTGTTATGATTGGTTCCCTGTTTCCAATGATTAAGTGTGCCGTCTACCGAGCCGATGGTTCCGGGTTCTATTCCCAACCAAAAAGTTGTGTGTAACAAGTGTTTGTTTTGTCAGTGGGAGTGAAAATCAGAAAATATTCGTTAATATCTATGCCACTTAAAAACGGCAATTAAGTTTTGGAACATTATTTCTAAAACCTAAATTGATATGTATCTCAAAGTATAGAATACGTTAAGTAAAGTCTGAACAGAGATTTATGAAATTAAGGAAAAATATCAAACACACCTAATGTAAACGCACCATGTAAATGTAATTATTGAGCAATAATATTTACTTATAGTCTTGATGCAGATGTACGCGGTGTACTGAATATAAGCACAAGATTTATTAGTTGTGTTTGTATCCAAGGACAACGTGTTACCACCTCTGATGGTTTCTTGATGCCTTTATGATGTCGTGTCCACAACAACGGAAGCGAATATCTTGGTGATATTATGACATTTTTTTCTTATTCCGCGTTATGATTATACTCACATATATTTCCAAAAAATATTTATAATGGATATGTTGGCTATACTGATAATAACGAGGTTAATACATTTAACTTCATGCAACAGTTGAACATATTATCTATTTAAGTACGTAATCAGATGTTCACTGTAAGTTTGGGTGTTCGCACCCAATGTGTTAAAATGCTTTACTGACGTAGCTTTGTATGCCAGTTAGAATTCTGTTCTTACATAATAGCTTCGACATAATATCTTCAATTGGCTATGGCTTGAAACGTTTCTTTTCATCCGAGTATCATATCTGTAATTTTATTTATATATTATTCACCTAATTAAGATATATTATGAGTTATTTTCGTACAGAGTTTACAATTGTAAGTTATCTAGTAACGGGCGATGTGGATTTATTGCTAAGACGCGTTTGTGAGAATAATGCATTACAACTCCTAGTCGAGGGGGCCGTGTTTGTAACCAAGATCATTTGTTTACTAACACGACTGTTTGCATTTAATTAGACTGTTTGTAAATGAAAGCTGATTCGATTAACTGTTTGCGTCTGAATAATAACGTTGAAAGTTCTGTATGATAATTGATCGTATGATATACAGTGTGTTTGCGGATTAGCTAGTAGTGGTTAGTACATGCAATAGCGTGTGGCAATAGTTCGCGCTTCGTGCATTTATAAAGACTATTTCAAACATTTCTATTATAAGATTTTGAAATTTATTTGAGTTTATGATAAATATAATACCGTTACACATGAAACACTAATAAACGTGAAGTCAAAACTACAAACTGTACAAACTAAAAAAAATATTTTCGTTTTGTGTTGGTTTCATTTCAGATGTCTCAGACATTTATTCTTTACATATAATATTGGGTTATTTCTTATCAATTGACTACCTCGTTGGGCGAGTGATTGCACGATTGCCACCCGGCAATTATAGTACTATTACCTATTCGGCCCCTACCGAGTAGTCGAACCGGTTCAAATCCCGGGTCGGTTACTATTGGATATTATTAACTGATTAAAATTTCTAGTAGTGTACTTCTAGTGAGTATTTCTAGTTCTGTGCCCGTTGTATGGCAATAAGCTCACCACCGATTCCATTGTAGGACGTACACGTAACGTGAAACGTGGCAGGTTATTACACTCCTCTGCCTACTTGTTCGGGGATTACAGGCGTGATGTTTTGTTGTTTTATGTTTCATTTTAGATTAAGATATAAGAATTATAAAAACAATTTATTAAATAAAAAAAGGTTACATAACACATTAACAAGGTGTATATGCTAAGTATAAGACTGCCTCGTTGGTCGTGTTGGCTGCAAGCGCAACTCCCGATCGAGAGGTCCTGGGTTCAAATGCCGGGTCGAGTACTATTGGATTTTTCTAAAATTACAACTTCTAGTGGTGGCTTGGAGTGTGTATTTATGCCCGGTGTATGACAATAGACTCACCGCCCTTTCCATAATGAGACGTAAACGTAACTGGTGAAACGTGGGAGTGTACTACAGTCCTCTGCCTACCTCTTCGGGATTAAAGGATCGTGATGTTACGTGATATTACGTAAATTGTATATAATGTAAAGGACGCAATTCCTCCAACTGTTCTTCAATAAACAATACAAGTTTTAATATATCCGTACGGAGCGTTCCAATATTTTATTATAGAGATGTTATTATTTATTCAACGGACAGATACGAACTCGCGCTGTCACCGTGATACATGCAAGTCGTCCCGTGTCAAAAATAACAGACAGGTGTAATATTGCCAACATTTTTATGATGAACACTCATTTTTCGCTGGGGTCAATAGAATAAGCCCTCCAAGTGAAATATGATAACGTAACATGTACCGCACTAACGAGCTAAGATATGTTTTCGTACGAAAATGACCGCTGGTAACAATATGTGTTTGTGTGAGCTTAACAAAATTAATAGCTGCTGAGAATCCTAAATATATACGCTATAGCATTAGATTTATATGAAATATATGCATAAATAAATATTATGTCTAGAGCAATTGGCTCACTATTACTATTTACTGGGTTGCATAACATAACTGGTGAAACATGGGAGATCGACTCTCCTCTGCGTACCCCCTCGGGAAAAAACAGGCCTGATGTTATGTTATA
>DWEG01000555.1:0-10726 GCA_018245845.1 Apyrrothrix hygieia | reverse complement strand
GCAAACAAAATGTACATTGAGTGTGATGCAGAACGGCTCGGTGATCAATGGGTTCATACTCAATATTATCGTGACTAACCAGGGCCACTGATTTTCAGTATGGCCCGGATTTTCGGCTATTTCGTCCCTGGCAACAATGCGACAAAAGAAATAATATAAAAAAGAGTAAAAACAAGACGCGAAATAATGATAAACAACAACAATACATAAACGAACCCTTAATACACGGTAGCATATTAATAACATTACTGGTGCGCGTTAAAAATATAAAGGTAAGATATTTTTTGCGTATTTACTATTCTGCTTGTCTTCTACACGTTGCATGGTTAACAAATACCTGTTAAAATGAAAAAGCACGTCTATATTGTAGTCAAAAAAGTAGACTTTTCGGCCGCTGACTTATTAAGTGCATATGCAACGTTTGAGGTAAGTCTGTTTGGTGAACAACCTCGGCCTTATGTTTACTTAGGATTACCGAGTTACTACTTTTTACTTTACCTTCGAAAACACGGTATTTGTTTGCGCTTCGTGCTTCGTGCGTTGTTGATATTTGGATCCGTTCTCATAATGTATTATGGTTCTACTGAATTGTATTATATTCATTTTGTAAATTGAACATAAAAACATAGCAGCAGACAACATTTAGACGCGATGGTATACATTTAGATAAATATAAAATAAACGTAACTGGTGAAACTTGGGAGTGTACTGCACTCCACTGCCTACCTCTTCGGGGATTACAGGCGTGATGTTAGGTTTTTCTTTATAAAGTAAACAAGACAAACCGAATCCAAAGTGTGTGCATGCAGAAAGTGATTAATGTAGAAGAAGCACGTTAGGTCTGTATGGATAGAGATATTTGGCCTCGATGCCCTGCCCACCCCGTAATAAACCAGGCGTGATGAGAAATAATAAATAATCATAATCGATAAATACATAAAGCATTGCAAATAGCAATATAAAGGTTTCATATTATTTTTTCGCATAACAGCCTGATACATTTTGCGCACGGGAAATACCTTGTAAGATAATTTGATTCACATGTAGTTATATATGTATATACATATTTGGTTATAACCAATATGAGTTATAATCACGATTAAAATATGTATCTGATATTTTATTTACCTGGTGTAGGCCATTAGACTCACCCCTTATTCCTTGGTGGGACGTATATAAAAGGTGAATCGTGGGAGTGTACTACGCTCCTCTGACTATCCCTTCGAGGAAGTACAGGAGTGATGTTGTCTTGTTATGATTAAAATATACTTAATAAGTTACCCAGAATCGCGGCAGGTTGCGCAAATTCGAGCGATTGTCGCGATTCGCGCGTTTTGCTCCACTATTACAGTTGCCTGGGAACCTCGCACAATGGCCGCGGCTCTCACGCTCTCGGGCTCGCTTACGACACTTGACAGCGACCTCGTCTTCGGCAGCAGCTCAGATTGGATGTAGGAATTTACTTTGCACCCTCATAGCGTTGATGTGACACTTTGTAGCGAGTCAAAAGCGGTAAGAGTAACGAATCCCACGGTTGGTCTTTAAATAGTCCAGGAAAAACGTACTTTGGCGTTATGCCGTTGCCATAATTGTGCAGCGAAGGCTTTGTTTCACTTAACATATTTACATAACTGCTATACGTCTTAGACATTTCAAGGTCTTTAATTTAGAAATATTGTATGTTTAATTTATTTTACTATTTTATTTTATACGGGAAATAAAATCAAATGTTGATATGTAATGTATACGTAATGTCTTATTTCCTGCCGTTTTATAGTTACTTATAAATAAATAAAAAAATTACATACGTGCAAACGTTAAGAAAGCGCGGTCGTTTTTATGTTATTAAAGGCTATGTATGATTTATAGGTATATCTATATGTAAACATAATTCCAATACAGCTTTCAAAACAAGGAGCTTCAATTAACTGTAATAGACTGAGAGTACTGAGCTAGGCAACTTGATATCTTACGAGAATAGTCATTAATGCAAAACATTATGATGATGCGTGTCTGGATTCAGATTTCAGCGTGCAGCGATAAGGGGCTGTTTGTTGGAAGATAGCTGACTCAGTCTCGGCGAGTTACTGAGTGTAAGACAACACTCTCTGAACGTGATTTTAAGATATTGCTCTTGATGCTTGATTTTGCATATCAATGTAGATTTATCTACAATATAAATATCTATAAATATATTTATCTATATTATATTACACCTTATATGTAAAGTTACTATACTATATACAGAGACAAAAATAAAATGTATGTTTTTTTGTTTCCATGCTGTCTGCGTGATATGCTAGGTTCTGTCTAGATTGGGCAGATATCCCACGATTTTTGTTATTATTGCATTTATAAAAGTGCATTAGATTAATTAATTTAAAACAGTAATTATTCACAGTTTAACCTTGGGAATATTATTTCCAAACTCTTTCTAATTTATCACCCATTGTTCTCAGCTGTCACTAAATTTTGGCTTAAGATTTTTGACCTTAGATTTTCCTGAAGACATGAAATTTAATAAACCGGTACTTTACATAGTGGTGATGGAAATTCAATAAACATTTTTGAAGCTTACAATGCAGTTTATACTCTCGATCTAGCAGTGTCATTGGACTTCATTTTTCTATTGCTGACTACGATTCAGTAACCTTCAAACGAGTGGATCTATAAGTCTACATTCACGACTAAATTGAAATGATTGCTCTCATCAACATTAGTGACGACTCTCAACGGCCCTCTCATTTATAATTGATCTATGATTCAAACGTCAAGTATCATTTGGTCGCGTTGGACGGCCAATTTACACCGCTCATAATCTATGACAGCGTCGAATGGATCTCTATTGATTTTAATTTATTTTGTTTCCGTATTATGTTTGCGCGTGCCTTAGATTGATATAGCGTTGGATGTGTCGAGATAAAACAAGGAGATATGTACGCCTCTTAACATGTCTGATTTTTAATTTGTAAATGGGAGTTACGGATTTTAGTTAGTCATTAAAATAACCCAATACTTAGGTGCAGAAAAAATGTTACCGAAATCTAAAAGGTTTGTTGAGGAAAATTTATAGGACATTTTATAATTTAAGTATGGGTTTTTTTCGTATCTTTGTTTTAAAGTGAAATACTCTAGTAGATTTGTAAGGTTTCTATTAAATTTTTCCGTTTGCATAGATCGTCACATTAAAAGAAAGGCCACTTCGAGATAGTTCGCTAATTTTGAAGTTTCTTTTGTTAATTCTCATCTAAAGTTATACAGTAGCTTAAGTAGACAAGGTGTAAACATTCTTAGAAAACTAGAGACAAGCGGCAACTCGTCCATGATTCAGAATGACTCATCGATTGACCTCCTTGATGATTTGTCATTGCTTGCAACGTTGATTCTCTTCTGTCTCCGTGTAGGTATTACAGTGTTGGGGTGAACAGCCATGAATAAAGGAATCCAAGTCATGAACAAAGGAATTCTTAGACGACGTATAACAACATAAGTATTAAAATATAAATAAATACTAAGTATGTGCTGAGTTTATTGATCATTTTCATTGATCAATAACAATGTTGTAGTGATAAACTAATTTAAATAATCGTCGTGTTGTCGTGAAAGGAGTAAACCCAGCGCTGGCAGATCGCGGTGTGGTTTGTCCTGCCTAGGCACGGCTACATGTCCTAGCCGTCAATGGGCAGCAGCTGTGCAAGAAGCCGTGCTCTGCCAGCCCCAAACCGTATGCCCAGCGTGGAGATTATAGCAAAAGCATTATAGCAAAAACCCCTCAGGAGAAGCTTATGTACAGCAGTAGACTTAGACAGGATGGTGATGTTGATGATGACACATGTGAATGAGGTTGGCGGGCGCAGCCGCACACGAACAAACACATGTATAATAGGAATATAGTCAGCAAATCGTTACATTGTAAAGTCAATGAAGCGCAATATTGTTAACAAGCTCTTAAAAGAATGCTGTTTCTGAGAAACATTAGCGGCCATCCGCCAGCATCAACCAGAACCAGTTCCAACAATTAACAATTAGCACAATTATGTGGAATTCAACAACAACAGTTTATCTGACGGGGAAAGCGTCTCTCCTAAACTAGAAATGCATTCTTCACGGCCACGCGACGTTTCGTGCGCAACGCCGCTCAATAATATAAATATTCTGGAATCTGCGAACATTACCAGTTTTTAAACTGACAGTGACAGATCGTGCCCGTTTCGCGCGTTTCTTAATTATCTGTGCCAACTCGAGCCTGACAATGCGTGTAGAGGACATACACGAATAATAAATATTAAGCTGAAAGATCAGAATGCAAGGCTGTGAAACTACGAATTAAAAAAAGAAGGAGCGGATATTATGCAGTAATAGGAAACACTATCTGAGCACTGGTTTTTTCAAAGGCAAATTCGTGAATAATGCATTTATTATTTTTAGCGTACCTAGTCAATGAATCATTCCTACGATATAAATTATAAAATGGAAAAGGAATTAAAAAAAAACAAAAGGAATTTAGAATCCATCTTCTCAAATTCTAATGCTTCTATAAATCGTTCGGTAATTGAAAAGTTTGTGAGACGTTTTGTGGCATAAGAAACGTTGAAAGTAATTTCTTTCATGTTAAATACTAAAGTGACTGTGCGTTTTTACTACACTTGCACTGAGACTCTCGAAGATAATATTATTGGATCAACTGGCATTCCAATGATGGACGTTGCCCTTTGTGTGAAAAAGAGCACCGAACGAACAACGCCGTTTCACATTTATAAGAGAAAATTATTTTGGTTATTGCATGAGAGAACTCGCATTTCAATTTACAATTTTTAACGAACTAAGATTTATGTGTATATGTTGATTTTAAGATTATTTTTACGTTCTCTATAAAACTCATCTTTCAAACAAGCTAGCTAGGTACTTCATACATCGCGCCGTAAATCATAAATCGGGCACGTCGTAAAACATTATTATGATTACGCAACAGAACAGAAGTTTATCACAAAAACGAGATCCTAAGGTCAACAGCATTGAGTATTTATCTCTTACACTAAATCGTGATAACGGAAATAAAAAAACAAGATGGCTGCTGTAAAGGACGAATGCCATTATTGCTTTTCTACAAAATTAAACGAACTTTTTCAATATTCATTAGTATATTTTCTTTTGGCTGTACTTGTGAATTTTGAATTCTAATGTAATAGAAATAGTTCCCAATTTTAAATGTCAGGATGTTTATTTAATATAAATTCGAAGAAGGTCCGTAGCAATGTTGTGCCCTTGATATAATTCCACAGTTCATATTTGCTCAGCTATCGTTCCTAGCAGCATCCGCTCGCAATGAAGGCTACGCAAACGGACAGATAAGAATCGTTTTATTATTAGTTATGCCTTGATAAAGCGGCAGGCTAAACATACGAATTGGGTTAAACCCTTTTGCTTTTGATGCAATACTTGATAATAACATTTACGTATCCAGATAACCGTTATACCGTGAAGCCCAAATCAAAACACGTTTACTGCTTACAGTAAATGCATATACTTCATTTACGTCAAATGCATTACGAATAAAAATTAAAACGCAATTATAAAATGTACCTTTGAGATAAGGTCGGTTACCTTCTCGCCTTCTTCTTTGCATTTGCGTTTCGTTTGAGGTCAACTGTAAGAATGTGGATGTATAATCATTGAATAGTAATAATACTTTAGAAACCAAGAGACTTCAAATTTTCGATTTGAAGGGAAGTTTCTTGAATCCTACAGTGATTTCCGTTTTAAAATTCAAAATGGTTTATTGTGGACAGTAGGTAAAAGGATGTTACAATCATAGATTTATGCTTGGCGCTACGTTCTGCCTACATAGGCGTACAATATCTAATTAATTAATTTAATATAATTTAAGTACAAAAGTTCAAATCGAGAAGCTGTTGCATCTTTAAGAGATACCAAGTCGGACCATGAACATCTTTTGTTTTTTTTACAATCAGCCAGTATTACATAAATGTCTGTGGTGATGCAGACGGCAGACGTAGATGGTGTGGTGGCAGACGTAGATGGTATCTGCTGGCTCTGGGGCATGGCGCCTCGCTTATTTGGCTCAATTGGCCACCAGCTGCGCGACCTACGTATTAGTCATACGTCTTCGCGCTTTTAATGTCTCTCATGATGCGTAATGAAGAAGATTTGCGCCGATGTCTGTAGTTTCCTCATAATTATGGTTATACTTTTTATAACCTGCCTGACAACAAAAAATATAACAAAAGAGCGCAATGGTCAACTGTAAATACAGGAACACGAATGTTAAAATGTTATTGTAAGATATTAAGAACTCATTGTGTATTTTGTGTTGATGAATAAGTAAATAAAAATAATTAATAAATGAATAAACTGAAAATAAATGAAATAAACGACTGCCGATCGAGAGGTCCTGGGTTCAAATCGCGTGTAGAGTACTATTTGATTTTACTAAAATTAGAATTTCTAGTAGTAGCTCGGAGTCTGGATTAGTGACCGGTCTATGACAATAGACTCACCACCTATTCCATAATTGGACGTTAACGTAACTAGTGGGAGTGTACTACACTCCTCTGCCTACCTCTTCGGGCATTACAGACGTGATGTTACGTTTTTTTTACATTAAACGAAATAAAAATTAAATAGTAATTTGCTGATTGTAAATATCATAGACTTGTGATTTCTGTTATAATGCAAACAGTACAATCTGGTAACGAAAACACTTCTACATCTACATAAGGTCGAAACACGCTCGATTTCACAAACACGTTGGAATGTAACTGTTTTTGGCGCTGTACATTATTGAGTTATAACAATTATTACTACATCGTGACACCAGGTCCGTTACAGGGTGGACAGAGAGTACCAGATGTTAAATATCTCAATTCTTACAAACAAGACACGCGTCTTTTCAACATTCGTTACTCCGTTCACTCACACATACTGGTTTCGGAGATTTCTGACTACCCCATCAGCCAGTGACGGCTATAACTTTCCACAAAGTTGGGTACGCAGTGAAATATAATGGAAAATGTTTAACTGGCAACGGTTATCGGCGCTTATCGCCTGACCCGAACTAACTATACAACTTTATCAGCTCAAGCCCTTACAAAGATAACACGTGTTTTTTGTTTAGACATGCACGAATATGTCCATATTATGTGTATATGATACAAACATTCAGTTTTATAGTTTTCTTATCTATGCGTGTTGCTTGGGTTGCGTTATGTGTATTTAAAAATGATTTTCAGTGGGTAATGCATGAAAATGCATGGACTTTTAAGCAGAAATAAATGAATTCAAACAGTTATTTTTTTTTGTTGACTGCCCCGTTGGCCCAATGATTGCAAATGCGACTCATGAGCAAGAGGTCCTGGGTTCAAACACCGAGTCGGGTACTATATTGGATTTTTCTAACTTAGATTTTCTAGACATTTCTAGCAGTGGCTTGGAGCCTGGATTTGTGCCCTGTATAGGGCAACAGGGACACCATAAATACCATAATGAGACGTAAGCATAACTGGTGAAACGTTAGAGAATAGTACACTTCTCTGCCTACCTTTTGGGTAAATACAGGCGTGATATTACGTTATACATATTTAAGTAACGTTTATTAAGTAACAAAAATTGCATATTTAAGTAACATATAACTGTATATTTAAGTAACATATACTAATTTACGCTTTCTTATGAACGGGTCTGTGCCCAACAGTGGCACGATAAAAAATATTATGTTGATGATATTAGTACATCTGATACTGGTAAGTGGTCCCTGAACTAGTGACGTTTTGTGATATTCAATTTCACATACGATTTCGTTCTTTTTCTAACATAAAATAGGTCAAGGTCACACGATCGCGGTTAGACTAATTAATCAATTCGTTTCAATTAATTAATCAATTGAGATAATTGGTTGCGATAGGATAGGATTGTAAAAGAATAGGTATAGAAAGTAATCCATGGTTAATTGTGTAATCATCGTTGATATTTATAATTGTAAAGTCATTAAATGCACTTTTTAGTTTTCATTACATTCTAAAGAAGTCTTATGGTCGTCACACTTATCTTTCCACCGTAGGACTCTCTTGGGTCTTCTCTCAGCATGAGAAGACTTAAGACCATAGCCTGCTGCTGACCAAGTGAGGATTGATAGATTCCGCAAGGTTCCCTCCCGATTCCTTTACCGATACACAAAGTGATGTGTCAACTTGGTTAATATAATATCTCAATTTAAACTAATAGTAATAAAGGCAATAAAAGGAGTTAATTTTTTGTTGCTGGAGCTCGAAGAGAAAAGTAGGAGTAAACTTGGCTCGTTTTTTACATTTTTTAAACGGTTCCCAATGGGACGAGCGCAAGGACGCTGTCAATTAATTAATCGTTAATTGGACACAAACATGCGCGTTGTATCCACTAACGATCTTCTATATATAGCTCGAGATCGCTTTGAACAGTTGTAGTACTGAGTGACCAGTTGGCCCAGTTTACTCGTATACTCGATAAATGTATGTATATTTTTAAGTAGTCTGTAGTGTTTTCATATTACTTGGGATGCGAGTATAGAGTACAATAAAATCGTAACTGCGGCTGCTAGCGAAAGCCAGTATGCAGGTAGTAAATGACAGAAACGGTTTTTTCATGTCGATGCTCTCTAGATGTGTCCAGCAATCATAATTATGTGTTGTGAACACGGTGTCGGTCTGATGTGCAAACTGTATATACATTTTAATTATATACATTTCAATTATCTCTCAACAGTTAGTGAGGACTGCATAGTGAGTATACGAGATTAATATATGATACATATTATATACATACATATATAACATCAAGTCAGGTTGCTTACGGGATAGGCACAGAATACCGAGTACCAAATATAGTAACGTAACTTCAAGCCTGTAATCTCCGAAGAGGTAGGCAGAGGAGTTTAGTACACTCCCACGTTTCACCAGTTACGTTTACGGCCCATTATGGAATTGGTGGTAAGCCAATAGCCATACTGTAATATAGTGAGTATTATATAATAAAAATATATTGTTGTTGACTCATTGTTATATACGAGGCGTCTCAGCTTGAAAAGTTTCGAGGCAGTAACGGTGATACGATGGCGGCTAGGACAATTTAACAACAATAAATATCACTGTTTAAAGTTGGGTAAAGAAATACCTACGCTCTGAAACGACTGTTAAAATCGCGTTTGTCCTCATTTGAAAGTTATTTAAGACAGTGTCCACTGAAAATGGGGCGCGTGGTTACCCCACAAGCGAGTACAATCAGTCCAATGCACTATTGGATATTTTAATAGTGTGTAGATGGCGTGAGAGAGTATCCTATGAAATAACTTAACTACGGTCAGTTTTGTTACGTCGCCGACAAAACATTCCGCTCATCTCTCTCTACGTTGTCATTGCCCGCATGTTCGATTTAACACGCAAACACATTTATGTAAAACAACCGATTTTTCTCGACATAGCATTTTGTTGATATAACAATGAAAAAATTTACATGCATCTAAATAAATAAATTTTTAAAATATTATTGTTATATTTTCGCGTTATGAAATGAAATATTACTAAATTGAAATTTAATTGTTAGTTTTAAATATTTTTGTATTGATTTGTTTAAATAATTTTTAAAAACATTTTACCGACATTCTATACCGTATAGAACATATTTGGTTCTGGTTTCCTTTTTTACATAAGTTATAGAAACATTGTGTTTTAATCATATTTCGAATTCAATGCTAACGAAAAAATCCAGAGAGATTAGAAAAAAAATAATCATTTACTGATTTTGACACTTCACAGGTTGCAAAAATTTTTAAATTGATATTCAAAATGAAAAATAATCGTGCTTTACATTTTGCGCTTAATAATAATACCAAATCAAATACCCTCTTTGGTATATATATACACTATTGTAACAGGAAATTAATTGTCATGTTATGAAAATTGATTTTGTGGCTTCTAATTATTCCAAATATAGTACCAAATATGATAACAAATTATTATATTTAAATCAATACAATGAAGTAGAACAGTGGTTGCGTTGGTTGTTTCTAAACTGTTTTGTTATACATCATCATCGTCGTCATCATCACCATCAGCCTGTTTAAGCCCACTGCTGGACGTAGGCCTCCGCTCAGGGGTTATGCCTATAATCCCCACGCTGGGCATGCGGGTTGGGGATCGCAGAGCACAGCTTCTCGCGCCGCCTGCGCTCTGCTGCTGGCTATGATACAATAAGCTACAATTACCACGTGTAAATATTATATTTGATTCGACCGCATTCAATAAGACAATTACAGAGCCGGGTCTCAGATTGCACTCCTGTTGCATGAGAAAAATAATTAAATTGCTTTTTAAAGATGTGATAAACAATTATGTTATTTATGTTAATATCTTTAGCTTTACGATTTTTTTTTAAATTGGTCTTAAGTGATATTTGCAGAATAAGGACATCCATCTATCCTTTCATCCAAAAATCCATCGTTGTTCGCAACAAGTATCAAACAATGGAGTTTATTGACCACCGGCAACATGTTGAAGAATGAACCGTATTTTGATCACCACAGAGTTGCTGTTAATTTGTAATATTGTTATCAAAAAGATGTGAGAACAGTGAGATATCTGCACGCGAGATGAATGCGTAATGATTAATGACTTAATACCGCGCGGTGTCGACGGCCGCGGGCCCACAGTGTCCCATTTATTTATTGTACAACGTT
>DWEG01000554.1:0-10732 GCA_018245845.1 Apyrrothrix hygieia | reverse complement strand
CCTAGTTGACTTCTGCGGGTTATATGTATATGAATTAATGCTCAATGCGACAGTTGAATAAGATTCCTATAAAGAATGTTCCGGGTCATTTATTAATGTAAACGTTTTGGGGAGGCTGTTTTTTTTGTTAACGTTGACGAGTTGGAATGTATATGGATGATTCGAGATCACCGGTCGATCAAAACGCCGAAACACTATCACGAAAAACCAAAAGATCAATAGTAAAACTGGCCCCATCATCACCATAGGCCAGGATGACATAAGCTCTAAAGAACATCTACCATGTGACTACTTAACATCACGCATGTAATCCCCGAAGAGGTAGGCAGAGGAGTGTAATACACTTCCACGTTTCACCAGTTCCGTTTACGTCCCAATATGGAATAGCTGGTGAGTCTATAGCCATACACCGGGCACAAGTCCAGACTCCGAGCCACTGCTACAAATTCTAATTTTTAGAAAAATCAAATAGTACCTGACCCGGGATTTGAACCCAGGACCTCTCTATCGGCAGTCGCTGTTGCAACCAACACGACCAACGAGGAGGTATTAACTAAAATTAAATAACCAGTAGCGAGAACAATTAAAATAACCAGGTACTTTCACTGCCTTATTCCGCTTATACTTGTAGTGTTACGAACGTATTATCGCGCGACTCGAATGTAACTTAGTAATAAGAATATATTTTAAACTGGAATTTACTTAGTTTCTCCAATTCTTCCTTCCATTTCTCGCCCATGACGTCACCTCTGGGCGCCGCTCTGTGGCCTGGTGTACATCTGTAAATAAATTATTTCGGTATATACATACACCTTCGGACAATATAACTCCACTCATTCATCATCAGCTTATTTCAGGCCACTGCTGGACATAGGCCTCCCCTCACTATGGCCAGCTAGGACGCTCCAATAGGACGCTCACTCTAGTGCACGTTCATAGAGCATACGGGCTGCGGATGGCAGAGCAGAGCTCCTCTGATCGTCTACGCTGCTGACCATTAGAGACCAGGTCTGATCAACGCAGGACTACTTGACCCCAATCTTGCTATGCAGTGCGTATGCTGTAATAACTAGGCTTCTGTGATACAGTGTTGTAAGTGCATCATATAAGGCCCGTTGAAAATTCAAAAGATAACCCTCCATCCCTCAATGTAAGGCAGATTAACCTCGTTTCATTTACTTTTTAATTAATCACGCAAAGCACATAAACTATGACACATTTGATTTTGTAGTAACGTTTAGTTTAAAGGGCGTATTAAAGTGAAACGACAATTTCCCTTTCAGTACTCCCGAGGGGCCCCGTGGCGTGTTGTCCGTCCTGCCTCCGCCCTATCGTAACCCCACTGTGATATAAGTATATACGTTATTTTCATACAGCTTTAAAATTGTAAGCTCTGCATGCAACGAAGGCACTTACATCGCTGAAATGTTTCGATTCACCTCTTAGTGTCTGCCTACCACTAGGGGATAGAAATTAATGAAGCGAACGCGCTCCCATTGGGGTTCTAGCAAGTTCGATTCGACCCAAACCCAGTATACTATCTCACTATCTCAACAGAACTACAATGTACTAAGCAGTGGTCATGGAAAATTTCAGGTGACACTGATGTATGTAGTCAAAACAATAGGTAGTAAAAACATATGGCCGCGTCACTTAGAGTTATTGTTATTACCTGTACACGTCGGATATACTGAGCTGTCCTTTTCTGCCTTTCATGAAGAGCGGTAGAGTGTACCTGTGGATATCGAAGATATTATTTTAGGAATGAAACATTTTCTTACACAAATAATAGAAAAAAACAGACTGTTAAGATCTACATCGAGCATGTAATATATTTTAAAACTTCTTGGAAATCTCAATGCAATTGTAACTCTATGGCTGTAATTATATTTATCTTGCAATAGCGAGAGGCTTTGAGCACACTGGACCACTGTGCTCCACTGCAAATCGATGCAGATGAATACGTTTTTGCTATTGTATGATTTTTGATAGCCACAGAAATATATCAGTTACTGATTAGGGATTGCGTTAGAAGTATAAAACTTTGTTAACGCAATTCAGAAATACTTGTCGCGCCAACTAGTGTCTAGTTATGAAAAGTCTATCAACTACCAATCCGTAACCTATCAGTTAAATCAGAAAATTGATTATATACAATACAATTCAATACAAGAACACTTTATTGCATGCCACATAGTTTTAAAAAAAACTAGCAAAAAAAGTTAGGCAAGAACAATAGGCGGTCTAATCGCTAAAAGAGCGATCTCTTCCAGACAACCTTAATTAGAGGCAGCTTATTTACAAAGGATACAAATATAGGGAATACAACATTGTAATTTAACATATTCGCAACATCGTATCTAAGACCAAAGTCATCTAGTCGACGAGCTAAAAGCGTCATATAATAAGCTTTTACGTGTTTTGAAAGAAGTCAGGGACTCTGCTTGTATGACAGATAATGGGAGGGAATTACATAGAGAAACAGCATGAACACAAAAAGATGTCATATAATAATTATAGGCCTCCCTCACAGAGCGCCATCGCGCCCTGTCCTCGGCTTGCCACATCCAGCTTCTGCCTGCAGCCAGTCGCTTCCCTGTTTTTGGGGGAGGCCTATGTCCAACAGTAGACTAAGATAGGCTGATGATGATGATAATAATTATAGGCAGGAGTAGGAGTAGGTTTATATCTACCGTTGAAAATGTTATAAATAAGCGCCTTACCAAAAACATATTTTTGAAAATATATTGGCCGTCTCCCGGGGATTCCGTTGTCTTTCTATATCAAAATATCCCGGATCCATTATTAAATTCACATACACTTCAACGACTGCTTTATACAATATTGCTTAAACAATTTATGAATTGATCACTTTCTGTCAATAGTTAACTGTTTATAATTATCATTTAATTATCACTGCGCGCGTAACACACGGATTAGCTCGGCGCCATTTTGAATTACCTGAAACAAATGAAGAGTGAAATTAATTTAAAGTTTTTCTTATACAGATATATGAACATTAGGAAAAGTAACTTGCATGTAAAATAAATTTGGAACATACAAGTAATACTTTAGTGTTATTATTAGACTACAAAATTTTCCCGCCACCCACCGTAATGATTATAACTTACCATCAGTTAAATAAAAAAAATACAAATGACGTTTTGCAACCTACAATATTCAATTTTAATACAAAAGAGCATAGTAAACGAAATAGCAATTATTCCACTTTTGTTCGAAATATAAGTTGAACATCAGTTTTGATACATCTTTTTAAATTGTCGATCATCCCTTTTGGACAATACCCTGTCTCAATAAAGACCTCCATGTTCACAAAGGGCTATGAACGTCCACTCAATATTGTTTCAGACTAATTACTAGTTGTCCCAAATTTCATTGATCAATTGCCACAGGCGTGCCGTGACGTCATCACTCGCAACGCATTGGCCTATTCACCGTTAATGCAGGTGTCTATAGTCTAGGATGACCATCAGATGAGGATATCTGCCTGTCAGGGTCCTTTGAAAATAGACCTACTCGGAAAGCACAGCATATTTTTATCTTATTTGAAATAAAACTTTGGCTCGTTTCAATAAACGTAAACGTAACTAGTGCAACGTGGGAGTTTGCCTATCTGTTCAGGTATCACAGGCGTGATGTTACGTACAAATCAGGTTAGTACTTGTTCTTTTTGGCGCCAACGCCAATGGCGCCATTGAAAGCTGTTTAACGAATTTTTTTGACATTTAATGTATTTGAAAAATGAATTGAAAATGAAATTAATAAAAAATTATTGCCCATATCTCTCAAAGCATGTCTAGTGAATAAAATTGCATTACATTAAAGCATCTAAATCAACTTCGTGACTTTGTGAGCTTATTGTTACATTCCTTCGTCCTCCCTGTATAAGAATATTAAAAAAAGTTAGGCAAATTCATTTCCGCAACGCGTCGAAGTAAAAATTAAGAACTCGCATATAAATAACTCTCATAAATGACTTGAAAAACTAGTTTATTTTCGTTTTTTTACGGACATAATTAGTCGAATTCCGACCACAAATGATATTAATTACTTATCACTGTTACAGCATACCGCCTCCGTTAGGAGGGAAATTTAAAAAGAACAAGACAACTATCTCAGTGGCGTGGAGAGTCATGACAAGATATCATAACATGTCCATTCAAGTTGTTTCCATTGCGTTCATTCGAAATTCAAATAGTTCTGATAGTTCGTTTATACAGCTGGAACACTGATCTCCAAGTATAAATATAAAAGTCATTGGCGACGGTATAACGAAATTAGTTTCCTTTGTGTAGCGAACTTGAAATGACTTTAGATGGTACAACTGTGTCATTAAAAAGATAAATAAAAATATTCAACATACACTCAAACACACGTTGATTGCCTCGTTGGTTGTGTTCTTTGCAAGCTCGACTGCCGATCGACTGGTCCTGAGTTAAAATCCCGGGTCGAGTACTATTGGATTTTTATAAAACTTAGAATTTCTAGTAGTGGCTCGGAGTCTGGATTTGTGCCCGATGTATGGCAATAGACTCACCCCCTATTCTATATTGGCACGTAAACGTAACTGGTGAAACGTGGGAGTGTACGACAGTCCTCTGCCTACCTCTTCGGGGATTACAGGCGTGAAATTACGTTGTTCTTATTCTATTTAGTCAGATCACAAGTGACTTTGGTACGACGTTTTATTCTTATACATCTGAACATTACTCTATTAAACATAGTAATAATGCTACTGCCGAGCGACACAAAATGCGCAGTTGTGTTAGAACCCTGGAATAAGTTGTTAAAACGTTTTATTATTTTCAAACTTCGGACAATTATATCATAGCCACAAACATTGTAGTTCTGTCTGTGACGACAAAATGGTGCTACGTTAAAGGCTTTATATCGCCGTAGTAACCATTTTAAACATCTTCAAATGCACCACCACCACCACCTGTTCGGGGTATTAAAATTATAATAACTTAAAGACGCGACTTCGTTCGCATGGTCGGAAATAAAAGCCGTTAATTTATTATCCTGAGAATGGACTGCTTGCTTGAAAATTTTCTTTCCTAAAGCATTAAAGTATCTGAAGTATTACATTAGCTTTAGTGCCATCTTATGAAATAACTACACGCCCGGAAATTTTAGTTGCAAAAGCTGCATCACAGAAATAGTGTATATTTCTTCGGACTAAAATTTAGTCTCGATCACTTTCCAGTCTGTTAAATATTTCTATGAAGATTCGTGTAAATCTAGAAGACAATGTCTTTAGCGTGATTGACAGATAAACATCTAAATAAGCAAATGTAAAAAAAGAGTGCCTCGACCTAGGGACGGACGTCGTATTTGTGTTCTATAATACGAAAAGAAAGGAGTAAAAACTCCAGAAGGTTTACGTTTTTAATTCACATTAGTAGAATGATGGCCATATGTATGTATAATGTGAAATATAGACAAATAGTCAAAAATAGACTAATCAAATGCCATAAAATGATTGAGTTCGGATCGTAAATAAAGTCGGTAATTGGTTTTATTGGTTGCGAATATCGGTTAACTTTGGGACCACATTAATTTTACTACGCGACCAGTAAACGGATAACTTTAATCGTGTATAGTGAGACATTTATATATATGTATAAACATATAAAGAGCAGAAATTTGGTACAGCAGTGAGCCGGTCAAGTTATTGACTGACTTTGAACTGCCACAAAAGATCCCTGAACTGAACTCAACCCTAAATTGTGTTCTATTACATGTATGCCCAACTAACAGTAATACAACAGAACATCGTGCAAACAGAGATTTGCTTAATTATTCTTTGGAATTTGGTGTGCCAGAGCTATTAGTTCACAAATAATTCAAAGGTCATTGCTACCAACGAATATATGTACGTAGGGTGCTCAGATTTGGGTTACAAAGGCTAAAAATGATAGAGAGGAGTTTCTATTTTCAACGCATTGTGTTGCGTGGCTTGACATTTAAGATTACAGTTTTTCTATCATGACAGCTTTGTCATTATTTTCTTTGTCATTGTCTCCGTCTTTCAATGGCTTCATTGCTTAAGTTAAAATAGGTTATAATAGACCTTTGTGTTGTGTTCTTACAAACATTATCAGCTCATGTTCCATGGACAGGTTCTTTTATGTTTTGCCACCATACGAAAGTGAACCATGACTATAATCATGAAAAAACACGTTTACTGTGTTTGGAAATGAATACCTGTTTTATAAATTAGGGTAACTTTACTTGGCCGTTTCACTAAATTATAAACGTGACGGGCGACGGCGGGAAAGAGAAGAGTGAGAGTTTCTGTCGTTGGTTTGGTAAATATTTTACATTTCTGTTCATTTTATAAATATTTACATACATACATACCTTCACGCCAAGTCCCTCACGAGGTATTTAGAAAACACCGAGTGCCAAATATCTCTATCCTTACAGACCTGCCGTGTTTCTCCTATATTTATAAACAGCTATTTTACTAATTGCAATTAGTGACCATTATGATAATGACAACAACGACATCAATTCAGGATTTATGGGCCCTCTATTTGTATTCTTGCCTATACCCTTTTGTGAGTTGAAGAGCGACAAAATGTTGCATTTTTCTTTAGATTCACAATTTCCACACTTTCCTGTTACATTGTAAACGATACATGTATAAATAAAATTGAAAGAAATATAATTCGCAATTCGTCTCAACAACACCTTAATCATTCCACTGTTAGACACGGATGTCGTCTCAGGGTGAGAAGGGTAACCACAGACTGTCACTTTGGTCAAAAGCGGATTGGCAAAAACTCCGTGAAAAATGTACCTCCATTTTTAAATACATCCTCAAATAATAATTTTATACCCATACAAAACAAATAATCGTTCCCAGAACAATTGTCCTGAATAAGAATCTAACTCGCAATCCTCGGCCCTGCAGTCACTGTCACAAATACCAATAAGCTAACAGGAACAAAATTGGGCCCAGTTATGGGTGTCGTATAGTCGTTAAGCAGCTGACTATAGCAGCCTATAGTACCCCTAAGCGCAATAAATATACCGACTTACATGAGTAGTGATCATTGATACAATAACTCCCCGGTTCTATTTTACTATATTAATCATCATCAGCAAGAGGGTAATGCTCATAATCCCCACACTCAGCATGAGGGTCGGAGAACGCAGAGCATAGCTTCTCGCATCGCCTACTCTGCTGCCCGTCAGCGGCTAGGGCAAATACTTATTCCTAAATGGCTATATTACTTTTCACAATCAATTCCTCATATTATAGCAACCCTGATTTATAAAACATCAAACGGGTGGTTTATAAATAATGTATTATTATCTTTCAGTACATTCACAAAGGGATGACTCTCCAAAACTCTGTGATACGCCCACACTCGCAATAAATGCTAGATCAAGTTTATATGTAATGAGAATCGAATTGGCGTACGTGGGAACCGTTCTTGGTCCTCTGTGACATGAGATAGAGATGGATTACATAATGTATTACGTAGTAAGAAAGTAAGTATGCAATTTGCATGCACAAATAATATATGCACAAATAAATAGTGAAATATACAGATTTTTTTACGTAAGTATTGAACATTTTCACCTACTTTTATACTTTTATTTTTCCGCTGAGAACGTAATCACTATAACAGGGACGCAATTGAAGTGGAACTTCAGATAAAATACCTCATATGTTATTACGAGCAGTGTAGGTCTGGGGGTATGGCGTTTGAATTCTGGTAGACACATCCAATTTTAAATAGTGCGTTTCTTTTAATAAATATTGCAGCCTATAACGGTCTAACGATTATAATCTTTATCTTCATTGGTGTAGGGGTGACGTAAGAATACATTCCTCGACCCCGTGCCGGGATACACGGTGTCGTAAGGCGACTAAACCCGGCGTTGGCAGATCGCTGTACGACGCGGCCTGCCTAGCACAGCTAAATACCCAGGCCAGGCCAGGAACCATAAAAAGGGTCGAGAGAATAAAAAATGTTACCACTAATATTGTAATCTATGTTTGACACCCTGTTTTTCCGCGTAGTTATTATAATGAATTTATTAAACAGTTAGTATAACGAATGCTAAAATAAAACAATAAATTTTAACGAGTATGTTTGTAAAAAACCAGGAGTGCAAATGTGATCAATATAAGTAATCAATAAATGCCTGTACAGTATTAACCGAAATAATAGATTTTTATTGACCAAACGGGTCGGATATGGGCTGATGGGAGTGTTAAAAGTATCCAAAACCGTGGTTTGCCGGTCTGAAGAGAGTAATGAGTACAGAAGGAGCAAGTCAAGTATGAAAGGGTAAAGATATTTGACATTCGGTTCTGTCTACGTACCCCGAAAAGGGACCTAGCGTGATGACATAATAATAATAGGAGATATACAATTTCGTAGCTAAACTGGGATAGAGACTTGTATTCGCTTCAAGTATAATTTATATTTATGCAATCTGCTCCGGATTTACTGACCCCGACTTACCCTCGGACGGGCAGACGGACAGCGAAATAATTTCATATTAATATATACCCTCAGTATACCGAAATTTCTATTATGATACAAACAAAACCTTCCTAGAACAAATTAGATATTACTTTATTCCTGTTAATGTGTTCCTCAAAACAGAATGTAGATTAAAGCTTCCAACCTCTCATTATTAGGACTGGCCCGTTTGTTTCAATAGCATGTGTAATCTGTACCCATACAATGTATTTGTTGTAGGTACCTACTGCACACTCTCATCATCACCCTGGGTTGACTGGTGGAGTACTCCATCAGGCATTAAGTCCGCCCTTTGTAACCTTACTATAGGTAGACAAAGAATAAATAAATAAATGAATACATGTGTACATTATGTTTATTAACTGTCTGGCACTGCCTAGTTTAGGATCAGAGGGCCGTGGGTGGAAATGTCCCAAGATATCTATTGTTCCTATTTGCGTATATTTCATTAAAAGACGCACACAAACCGCTGACCTTTGGCATGACTTTAGGTACAAATGAGATTTAGCATAGAAGTTTTTAGTTTGCAACGACCACCATACGAGGACCTTAAGTGATCAGCATGACACTTTGTTGCTTTTATAACTTGATGGAATATGAAGGGATTGTAAGTAAAAAAAACGTAACATCACGCCAGTAATCCTCGAAGAGGTAGGCAGAGGAGTGTAGTACACTCCCACGTTTCACAAGTTCAGCTTACGTCCCAATACGGAATAGGTCACCACTCTATTGCCATACACCGGGCACAAATCCAGACTCCAAGCCAATACCAGAAATTCTAATTTTAGAAAAATCTAATAGTACTCGACCCGGGATTCGAACCCAGGAACCTTCGATCGGCAGTCGCGCATGCAACCAACACGACCAACGAGGCGAGTGTAAGTAAAAAAAATGTGTTTAAAGGCTAAATGTCACTTGTGACATTCAGTGAAGGAAAACATCATGAGGTTATTTGCACATCTTAGATTTCTCTATAGTGTTCGCTAAGAGTGTAAAGTCTGCCAACTTGCACTTGACCAGCGTGGCGGATTATCGCCTCAGCCCTTCACTTTCCGAGTGGAAACCCGCATACAAAAGTGAAGCGATAAAATGATTCAAGGTGATTAGTAAAGATCAACATGCATTTCAAATATCCTTTTATTGATTTGAAAAAGTGGTAACGACTGGTTGGTAACCGTTGGGTGTAAATATAATATTCTCCTCTTCATCTTTAAATACTCCCTGGAAAGAAATAACTTTAATTCTAATTTACTTCTTCGAGTTTTGTCGAAATTTTTATTATTAATATTATGATCTATGTTAAATAATTTCTCATAATGAAATATGTGTTTCTTGTGTATTTATAATCAAAATTATAAGTAAATTTCATTCTGAAATGTAAGCGGAAATTCAAATGTAATGAAATTATCTTGTTAACTTTCAGCATGTTATTGCACGCCTTTGTACAAACACACAGCGTTTGTGCTACTGCTTTGCTCTCGACATGACTTGTAAAGGTCAACTAATTCTCTGATTGTAGAATACCTCTATAAAAGTTATGTTACACTTTTAAGACTATACGACTATTATGTATATTAAGAAAAGTATTTACAGAAATCACTATACTTTTGTGAAACATTTACATGTTAAATGAATAAAAAAGATTGCGTCGACCAAAGGAGGCATTGATGCAGTTTTAACCCTGCGATGTCAATTTATATAAATTAAACAAGTGTACGCAGCTAAGGCATTAATTTATTCTTAATAATAATGAAACCCAAAAATATGTTGCATTAATGTTTTTGGACATACTGACCCGACTGCCTCGTTAGTCGTGTTGGTTGCATGTGCCACTGCCAATTGAGCGATCCTGGGTTCAAATCCCAGATCGGGTACTACTGGATTTTTCGAACTTAGATTTTCTAGTCACTACTAGAAAATCTAAATTGCAACTGCTTGGAGACTAGACATGTGCTCGGTGTATGGCAATAGACTCACCGCCTAGTCCACAGTGGGACGAAAACGTAACTGGCGAAACGTGGGAGTGTACTACTCTCCTCTACCTAACTCTTCGGGGATTATAAGCGCGATGTTATTATTTTTTGACATTGATTGACATTTCTCTTTCTATAGCGCGAGCCTACATTCACTCTAATTTATCTATTTCCTGTCTCTTTACGGATACGGAAAAACGTTACCTCGTAACCAGAACTCAACATGTGTTC
>DWEG01000553.1:0-10740 GCA_018245845.1 Apyrrothrix hygieia | reverse complement strand
GATTTGAACCAAGGACCTCTCGAGCAGTAGTCGCGCTTGCTTGACCACTCGACCAACGAGGCAGTCTGACGTTAATATTGTTATAATGTATATTTTCATAGTGCCTCACATTTTAAGTCACAAGCGGATGTGTGTAATCCGTGCGATAATTCTATACAGGTTTAGTAAACATTCGTATGCATAAATTCAAATTGTCGAATATACATTGGTGAAATTTCATAACTAATTTTAGAGACATCGACTTTTTACAGAGTAAATGTATATATTACACATAAGATCTACCAAGTGTCTCTAAATGTCTCTAGCATTTGGGTTTAACATGAACACATGATACTGTAAAGTGGGAAATAGGTGGCAAAGTATAAAATTAGCGTTTGTTTTAATTTTCAATTTGTAATATCAAATGTTTAGTTCAGTACGATTGAACATGTACGTCATGTACAGCGCCATCTCTTATCAATAAATGGAACTTGTTATAATTCTATAAATATATATTTTTTAAATCAAATCAAACATATAATAGACGTCGCATTTAAGAGTTAAACTATATTATTTATTCCGTATTCCCAGTTAATTTTAAGTCTATATAAGTTAATGTAATGGTCATTTCAAATAAGAAATAATTATTAAAATGGATGAATGTTGAAAAGACAGATGAGTAAGAATAACGATATGAGGCACACAGTGCTCACTACCTACACCGTAAGAAACCTAGCGTGATGACATAATGGCAAGCTAAAGTAAGTTTAAGCTAATTGAAAACGAAAATAATTCTTGATTGTGAAGAGCTAAATAACTGGTGTGAGAATTGCATTAACTCGCGCCGCTGCAACCCTAGCTGCGTGCGGCTCTTAGCAACAACCTTGGCCGGTTTCGTTGAACCTGGCTACATCAGTATGAATTGCAACGAGCGCCATACTAGCTGTACGCGCGCTGAGCATGGGATTTGAGAAATAACGCGTAGTCTATACGTATACATGGCGTAATAACTTAAAAATAGATTGTCGTTTATAACGCTAGTCATAATTGTAAATTAGTACAAAATCAATAAACTCACCACCTATTCCATATTGGGACGTAAACGTAACTGGTGAAACGTGGGAGTGTACTACACTCCTTTGCCCACCTCTTCGGGGATTACAGGCGGGATATTACATAGTACAAAATTTTTCATGCTATAATTGTTTATATACATCTAGTCTTTTAGTAAACATATGTTTAACTCATAATAAATAATCGGTCGAATTTCTCAAGATTCAGTATTCAGTTATATTCGTAAATATTTTTTTAATGACGTAATTATTTTAATGTTAATAAATTAAACAGCATAAAAACCAAGTATACAACGATTTAAACTTTTAGTAAATAATATACAAAAATGGTAGAGCTGTCTGTAAATAAAAATTGTATTATATGTACATATAGAAATATATATTGCAATATATTAAAAATAGTAACCACTATATGCCTAGAGGCAACATATACAAATAATGGTAATATCATTTAATAAGCACTATAACAGAGTCCGAATTATTTATTACAAGCGTGTTCGTTAATAATCGCGTTCATTTGTATACAATGACAATAAACGAAATAACAACTGTTCTACATTTCGTGTGGAGAGTTCTGAAAAGTCACGGGTGCAAATGTCATGGAACTATTGTTATTGAGCTGAGAATGGCAGCGAATACACCGGCACGTACCGTAGAGACCTAATTCCGAGACATTGGACCCGCGAACGGGGTGAGCGACATCGCGTGAATCACTCTACATATTTCAGATTACATAAAAATTGTTACCTACTCGCAATGTGTTTTGTAAATAGTTCGTTTTCAGCTGTACTACAGCTGTACAGACTAGTAAGCTCATAGAAAGTTGGAAGTGTGCCAGTACTACATTCCTCTGCCTACCTCTTCAGGGATTACAGAAATGGTGTTACGTTAGTTGGGAGTTATTTACATAGTGGCGATTGAAAAAAAAATGTTTTTAAAATAATTTGTTGTAAAGGCATATTTGTTGAAAAAGTGGTGTTAAATACGAATATCTGTAATAATATTTAAACACTAAAAAAAATTCTAAAAATGTCGTCAATAATGTTGATTTTTTATGTATTTTAATTAACATAAATTATATACATACATTGTATTCCGCAAATGTTAACAATATATACCAATATGCCGACGATACATAAATGGAGTCTGTTCCAATGTCCCTTTGAAACCTTCAGAGGTAGTACGCTACTGGAGTAGTGTACTATATTTGAACTATATTTGAACTATACTATACTATATACTATATTTGAACTAGAGTAACTATCTTTACTATCCAGAATTTATATAGACCGAGTACTTCAGGAACGTCTCGTTGGTCGTGTTGGTTGCAACGGCGACCGCCGATTAGGAGGTTCTGGGTTAAAATCCTGGGTCGAGTACTAGATTTTTTTAATTTAGGTTTTCTAGTAGTGGCTCGGTGTTTGGATTTGTGCCCGGTGTGTGGCAATGAGCTGTCCACCGTGATTTGACGTCTACCGTAACTGGTGAAACGTGGGAGTGTACTACACCCCTCTGCCTACCTCTTCGGGGATTACGGCATGATGTACGAGTACTTCAGGCTCGCATCGAGTGTGGGTTTGTAAATCATCATCACCATAGCGAGCAGAAACTAAGTTTAGTCACCGTAGCCAAAGTCGATAAGAAGGATATTTAAATATATACCAGTATATCATGTAAATGTATGTACATAAAATTACCATTATTTTCATATAAAACACTTCGACCTTTATCATGAGTCATTGAAAACATTTATGCATTATTTTCTGACTGAGAAAAACATTGTTATACTTTTTGCAATTGAAATTATAGTAATTTATATATACACCATATAACAATGTTTATTTAACAATTTAACAGTTCTACATTGGAACGTAAACGTAACTGGTGAAATGTGTGTGTACTACACTCCTCTGACTACCTCTTCGGGGATTACAGGCGTGATGTTGCGTTTAATACTCTGATGCACACTGAACAATGAAAACATTTTCCTGTTATGCTCGATATATAATATATATATTCACTTGTTTCCAAGACATAATTCTAAATGTATATATTTGATGTAATTCAGACGTTCCACTCACATAAAAGGGTGAGCGACCCGAGGTGAGATGGGTTAGGTTTTCGCTATTGCGTAAGAGAACGTTGACTTCATTTGACGGTCAGTGTTCGTTTCCACGCTTTACCCATTAGAATAGGGAATCCGTCTACAATCGAAACAAATACTGCTGGGGCTGTCAATAGTACTTTGATCCTGTTGTGATAATATTTTAAGTGAGTAGACTAGCAGTGACGCCCTCGTTGGTCTAGTGGATGTGAGCGCGACTGCTAATCGAGAAGCCCTGGGTTCGATCTCCGGGTTGGGTGTATTGGGTGACTGAAATTCCTAGTAGTGGCTCTGAGTTTGGAGTTGAGCCCGGTGTTTGCCAATAAGCTCTCAACTATGATTGGACGTCTAACGTAACTGGTGAAACGTGGAAGTGTATTAAACTCCTGTGGCTGCCTCTTCGGGGATTATAGGCGTGATGTTACACTAGAGTAGCAGTTTCAAACAGCCGCTGACGCTCATAGACACAGGCAAGCAATCTAGTAATCTCAAATAGGACTGTGGGAATAGATCTATTGAGACTGTAGGAATAGGCCTGAACGCTCCAGTTAGTATAAATTGGTAATTAGATCTTAAGTTAGTGTTTAATTGGTAATATGACTGTGGGAATAGCGACTGATATTATCTTTAATTACTGTCATGTTGGCGTCACATTCTGTTGATGGAAAAGATTTAAACCATTTTATAACGACATTTACAAACATATTGTAAATGCTGCTGGACATAAGCCTCCTATTAGGGGGTTTTTACCCATAATCCCCACGGTGGATTTGCGGGTGTGGAGTTGAGTATCATTCTTGAATACTATTCTTCATACTTAAGTATTATTCTTCGATATTTTATCTACGGACGATATTAAAGATTTTTTTAATTATATCGTAAGTATTACGTCGTCATCCAACCTTAATTAATTATTCAAAGTAAACAAACGAGACTAGGCTTTAAATAAATATATAAACCAATGAATGACACTTCACGCTGATCCATAGACAATAGGCTCATATACCCCACATGTGAGCGGTGGGTGTCATAGACATGTACGTTGAATTTAAAAACAGATGCACATAGATATGTTAATTCGTCATTCAGTTGTCTATTTCATCAGGAATTTAACCGGCTCTCTGTACCACAGCCCGGCATAGCCTATATGCCGAACGAGTCCTTAAAACATAAAGTTGAGGAATAAATTTAACTCCAAATGCAGTATAATGAATGACACAAATCGCTTTGATAATTTCGGTTAATATGTTTCAAATATGTACATATGTATCAGTGCTATTTTCCAATAGGATTTGCAGAAGTCGAGGATTTCCACCGGCTCCAGACTTAAAAAATTCTGTTCGCTTTTTCTCCGTTCACCAATCTCCATACATGCTCGTCTATTAAAAATACTTTCAAATAAAATACTTATTTCCAGGCTTGGCCTTCTTTTATTAAGTACCCGATTAGATCGAAATACGTGCGCTTTTAAGTCTACTTTTTTCATCTTTAATATTAAAATTTGCTTTATAAATGTTTTTAGCATTTGACCTATTCATCCTATTCATATATTCATTTTATTATTATTATTTGACTACCTCGTTGGTCGTGTTGGTTGCAAGCGCGACTGCCGATCGAGAGGTCCTGGGTTTAAATGCCGGGTCGAGTACTATTGGATTTTTATAATGTTAGAATTTCTAGTAGTGGCTCAGTCTGGATTTGTGCTCGGTGTATGACAATAGACTCACGACCTATTCCATAATGGGACGTAAACATAACTGGAGAAACGTGGGATTGTACCACACTGCTCTGCCTTCCTCTTCGGGGATCACAGACGTTACGTAACTCTTATTCATTTCTCTGTGTACCCAGATATATAAACATATATTTCATAACTCTAGTCACTGAATCTTCATTTACGCACACATACAGATCTGAACGTCGATATTTCTACCGCCGAAGTTCTGTTTTAGTTTTTGGAACACTCAATATTCAATGCCGTACATTGGTGAGGAAAGCAGCACTCCTCTATGGACCGCCGGACGCGCCTTTTGGACACATTCCGGTTATTCACAAAGGAGTGCAACACTCCATTTGCTGTTGTACTCTTCTATTACCTCTTTCGATATCTCGTTTGTACATACTGTTCATTGGTAATGAAAAACAATTAACCATTTATTACTACCATCGTTATTTTCGTTTTTGTTTTGGTAGTTACTCTTTTATACTATTTCAAAAATAAACCAACGAAATTACTCATTTGATTGCTTTTATTCTCGTTACTGTTTTTATACGTGTTTTTTTAACACTACCCTAAGGAAAATAAAGCTAAACACAATGACAACCCCACGCGTTACATTAGCATTGCCATCGATGAAAAATGGAAAGTGCATGTTTCACCAAGATCTAATTCCGAGTAAAACATTGGAATATACAAGCTGGGTTGAATGACCCGCGGCGGGCGACGGGTTGCCAAGTTGAATAACAAAATTACGCTTATACTATTACGTTAACTGTGAACATAATTGAACTGGAAACTTCTTTGAAACAAATCTGAAACTTCGTCCGCCTTTGAAAGAATCGGAAAAGATGACCTTCCAAAAGTTAAGTTACGTCTATTGTGTATTTAAAACGCAAAGAAATAAATAAAAAATTACGAGAAAATCGTTGTATCACGCGGTTATTGAATAATTCAAAACAGAACGGAATTTTCTTTTTTAAAGAAACGAAGGCATTGTTAATTGCCGAGGAAATTACGGTTGTTATGACTGAAATTACTGAAATAAATAGTATTTCCACTAATTTTAGTAAACGTAAAATCTCGCCTGTATTCAGCGTAGAGGTAGGCAGACGAGTGTAGTACACTCCCATAATTGACCAGTTACGTTTCCATCCCATTATGGAAATAGGGGGTGAGCCTATTGCCATACACTGGGCACAAATGCAGACTCCGAGCCACTACTACAAAAGTGTTAACGAGTAATTCTAATTAGGAAAATCGAATAGTACCCTAAATGGGATTGGAATCCAGGACGTCTAGATCGGCAGTCGCGTTCGAAATCACTTGACCAATGAGGCAGTCACCTATAATTTGTATCATATCGATACAAATCATAGTATCATTTGTATCATATCGGTACAAATCATAGTATCATTTGTATCATATCGGTACAAATCATAGTATCATTTGTATCATATCGGTACAAATTATAGTTAATTAAAGTAACTTTTAACAACTACAGTTTAAATAAAATTTTAATTTTTAAACCCATTTTAATTACCAAAAAAGAATCTACTTTTATTATTTACGCCACAAGAGGCAAACGAGTCAAGTCTAGCTGAGAATATTTAAGACAAATTGGCGTGAAAAAGGAAATATTAAGCATGATACATGTACATTATCATAAATTTGAGTCGAAACGAATTGTGTTTTAAAGTATTGTAGTATATTTCAGTATTTTAAAATATGACGTTATATTGAAGAAAATGCATTTAGTGCCAATTGCTTATTATGCATAAGTCTTAGCAGTCAAGCGGTGGTCAAAATTCGGCTGTAATTCATTGAATTTTTAAATTTGAATCTTGTAGAAGAGGTTAACGTGTGCGTCTGCCAATTTCAAATTTCATTTATATTTAGTAGATGATGTATTGTGATAATTTTGTTTTTCATAACAAATGCTACAACGATGTTACTATGGCAATTTACAAAAGTTGTGTCTCACATTTTTATTAATTAACATATATATGTGTAATAACATAAATTGCGTTAATAAAATATTAAAAGTCATTTTAATTGGTGTTTATTGTACCAGAATGTCGGTTACAGTAATAAAATAACAATCGTTCGAAGTTAAACGGTCATAAAATCAATTTATGTAAATATTTTCAACTGCGTTCGCCATTTTGCGTACGTATTGAATACTAATGTACATGTCAATGGTTTAATTATATTTCTAAGCATACATGCGTTGTATCCCACGTATGCTTGTATTCTTGGCGTATTCATTGAAAGTTCAAGGTTATTTCATTTGTTTGACCATGTTATAAAGCTATTATGGCAGACAAAAGTGTTAACAAATCACCTATAAAATTATGGTGTAAAAATTCATTAGTTATGCTTCTGTCAAATTTGATTACCATCCATACAATCCGTCATAAATCAATCAAAGCCATTGATAGTTTCTATACCGGTCAGTTTGTCAGTAAAAATTTGGATATTTTTTATATACATATTTGTATATGAAAAAAATAAACGAAACTAAACTAAACGAAATAAAACGTAACTTCTCCAGTTACGTTTACGTTCTAATATGGAATCGACCTATTGCCATGCACCGGGCACAAATCCAGACTCCAAGCCACTACTAGAAATTTAAACTACAAATTCTAGTAAAAAAAATCCAATAGTACCCGACTCAGGGTTCCAACCCAGGTCTTCTCAATTGGCAGTCGCGCTCACAACCGCTCAACCAACGAAACAATTAACGAAATAAACAATAATTGAATAAAATATCAACTCAAACATAAAAATTATTACGTATTAAAACATAACTATCTTATTTTACTCTGTATTTACTCGTATACGAAAAAACAAAAATGA
Organism: Apyrrothrix hygieia; assembly: GCA_018245845.1. Lineage (NCBI taxonomy): Eukaryota > Metazoa > Arthropoda > Insecta > Lepidoptera > Hesperiidae > Apyrrothrix > Apyrrothrix hygieia. Next base: position 3,005 of record DWEG01000553.1, on the reverse strand, counting down.
AGTGTCAAAAATGCTCGTATGTCATTGCCATAAACATTAACAAATTGAAATAGACACGATCCGACAAGGACATTGATCGGCACAGTCAGTACCTTGACATCTATACCCAATTACAAACGAACCGAAAACGGACTTGACACTTGTGTGACAAAAGTTCAAACAGTCGTGTGTCATTGGAACAAACTAATTGAAGGTCCGACCGAAGTTCGGCATTGAGAACTTTCGGGAAATGACGAATATACAGAATAGACTACAAGTAGGTACGTAATTTTAACTGAAAGGCAGAACGCCGAACATTACCGAATTATCCCGATCGATTCGTGCGTTCTCTCTCTTACAATTAGATGCAATCCGAACTGTTCCATTTAGATATTATTAAACGTAGTATCACGCCTGTAATACCTGAAGGTCCTGAGTTCAAATATCCGGTAGGGTACTATTGAATTTTTGTAACTTAGAATTTCTAGTATAAATTACTAGCAGTGGCTCGGAGTTTGGGTTTGTATCCGGGGTATGGCAATAGGCTCCCCCCTATTCCACAGTAGGACATAAAAGTAACTGGTAGAACGTGGGATTTTACCACACTCCTCTGTCTACCCCTTCAGGAAAAAGCCGTGAAATTAAATTCAGTATTTAATAACGTTTACTTTTGTAGAACGATCACTTTGCCCGTATACCGAACGGTTCTAAGTTTGATATTTACTGAAGAATAATCTGATTGAACAGCTGATATTTGTTTCTTGTCTAAAAGTATATTTATGACGGCCATAACACACTTAATCCCAGTGCTAGCTAGGGTTTGATTCTAGAACGTTCGCTATGAATTAATCATTGAAACTCCTTAATATAATCTTGATACCAACATCTTTTTTCTCCTTAGTACATATAGCGTTGGTAAATCGATAATTACTAGTAAAAACACAATTTAGTAACGAATTATCACTAATATAACACACAAATTGGTAAATAGTGCCTGAGATCATTTCGAACTGTTATTTATTTATTTTTTTACTATCGTTTTCGTGTAATAAGGAAGAGTCGTTTAATAATAGAATCGTAAAATGCATTTAGTTTTACAGTTTTTGGTGTTCAAGTGGTCTGCGGCGCGCTCCGCTGCGTGCGGTTAGGGTTTAGGGCGTTTACACACTGGTGCAGATAGACAATGGAATAATATATCGTTTTATTATACTGGCAACATTAAATAATATGATTATTTAAAAATATCGGCGTAGTTTAAATTCGGATTCGATTTAATTTTTTTTTAAATTGAAATGTCTGTACTGTAGCATATAACAGCCAGAACGTGTGTATGTTTTGGTTAAACTAATAGCAATAAATAATAAATACATTTGATTAAAAACTAAACCTGAGGCTCCTTTTTTAAACCAATATAATTTTAAAAAACGAAGCCTCCGTACTGCAGCAAGTAATGCGCGCACGGCAGCGGAAGTAATTATTTTATTTATTCGTATGTGCTGATTATTGTACAATTGGGATATAATTATTGCAATAATTTTAGTAGTGTATTTAATTTTTTTAACCAATAGCTCTATTAGGTATATAAATTCAACTTTAATCCCACTGACTTTGTTGTGGCTAACACATATTCTTGCCATTACACTGGGTCGTGAATGCCATTAGGTACGTAGGTCCTCCCTTTGTAGCCCAGTTTTGGGTTAGCAATATAGATTAAATAAATAAATAAATTAAATGTATATATGTTACAAAATGTACATACATATCCACTACAAAAGAATGTGTTTGCAGTACTATTTAATGATAAATTTAACAGTTCTTATAGGATAAAAAGGTTTTTTATCTTTTTTTTTTATGAAAAGAGCAGCGAACGAATAGAGAGCAGTCAGAAATGGCCGTAGCTAACGCTCGGCATCTTCTATTGACCTCGAATAGGACTGCTGGCGTCGTTTAGTTTTATGACAGATTTTAATTTTTACGACAAGCCGTATCGTAAAATCGTTTGTGAACAGTAAATGATGAAGAAGTAAGGAAATAAAACCATTAGTGCTTCAGTTGCTCGTTCGGTTGCCGCAACCGCGATAGCCCGCGGTTTGGGCAGCGGCTTCCATTGTTCGTTGTACGCGATGGAAGATAATAGCTTTAGATTGGATTCTAACCAGGCATTTCCGGCCTGTTTCAAATTTGGAATTGCATGATGATTTAACGATCTTGTAAAAAAAATTTGGTGAAGCGAATATTACGTTATAATACAAAGGTATGTACTGAATAACATGTAGAATACGTGTTAAATAATAGACATACAAAAACATATAAAATCATAGTACGTGATCAGAAAAGTAATTATACGGAACCTGTTATTTTTTTAATAAACATTGCACTTGAAAAAAATGTGTCAAGCGCAATTAGAAGGTATAAAATAAATTGGTTTGTATAATCTTGATACTCGCAAATAAAACACAATAAAAATTAAATTGTACCGTTGTAGTTAGATAGTAAATGATTTTGCTTTAAAATATCTCGGTGGGACGACCTCTGACCACATCGAGGCGTTGCGGTTTTGAATTATTCGTCTATTGTCCAGGCCTAACGATACAAGATGATAGATTTAACTGGAAATGTCGTTGTCCGGAAGATTCTGTAATATCTTACAAACGGTTCATTAGATATATTTAATGTGTATGTATGATTAACATTTTATAATGAGAAGAAATAATCATATATTTGACTGGCCCGTTGGTGCAGCGGTTAGTAAATCTGACTGTTGCGCTGAGGGTCATGGGTTCGAAGTAGTTCGAACCCCGCCCAGAATAAATATTTGTGGGATGAGCATAAGTATTTGTTCTGTATCTGGATGTAATTTTTTTTATGTATAAATATATATACGTAACACCACGCCTGTAATCCCCGAAAAGGTAGGCAGAGGAGTGTAGTACACTCCCACGTTTCACCAGTTACATTTACGTCCTAATATGGATAGGTGGTGAGTCTATTGCCATACACCGGACACAAATCCACACTCCGTGCCA
>DWEG01000552.1:0-10742 GCA_018245845.1 Apyrrothrix hygieia | reverse complement strand
CTAGAGGTAGGCAGAGGAGTGTTGTGCACTCCCACGTTTCACGAGTTTCGTTTACGCCCTATCATGAAATAGGTGGTGAGCCTATTGCCATACACCGGGCACAAATCTAGACTCCGAGCCCTACTAGAAATTTTAAGCTTCAAAAACCCAATAGCACCCGACCCAGGAATCAAACCCAGTACCTCTACAATCGGCAGCCGCGCTTGCAATCACTCGGTCAACGAGGCAATTAAAGCTCCCACTCTAGGGGTTCTCGACGCCGGAAGCCTCCTTTTAGTCGCCACATTCGACAGGCAGCCAATAACGAAGCTTGTATTCTAGTCTGAAACGACTGGGACAGTATAAGTAAGCGAATGATAGCCTTGATTCAGCCTCCTACAGCCGAAGTGCCAGGGATTTCTCTTTGCAACATTGAATGAAAATATCGTGACGACACCTGCACGTCTTACGTTCTCAATAATATTCTGTAAAACATGTGAGTCTACTGCCTCAATCCTTCTGATCTAAAAAGACACCCGTGTGTAACAGTGGAACAATAAAGAGCGTATGTTGATAAACCCATTGTCCTTGCAATGTGGCGTACCGAAGATTGTGTTAAAATCCCTTATCTAGATATGATTTCTAAACTTCTTCAAACTCATACAGACAGAATGCATTATTAGTAAGTCACGTTTGACTGGAATTGTTAAATTAGTTCGACTCTATCGACTAATGTAAACGGACCCTACTGTCGCGCTTCTGAACAATGAAAACTTGCAATTTAAGACAGTAATAATAATATCTACATCGTTTCGCAAATTGGTACAACATGATAGTACATAATAGTCGATTATTTGTAATAGACGTTCAGTTTAATAGTTGAAAGCTCACATACTTTATTCTTTGAATATCGTTATAATATCTGTAAATGCTGAATCGTAAAAACAAAGAAAAAGTATAAAATTATTAAATAATGAAAAATTTTGATTACCAAACGTTTCAATTTTCATATTCCGATATCCGATTTGATTCTTAACAGTTCGAAGTGTAATTAGGAATGCTCACTTTTCAAGCCATTTCATGTAGAAATCCACATATAAATAGTTGTATTGTGGAACTAGCAAATGTTAAGTTCAACTCGTGTTAAATGCAACACGCTGTTCCAGTGGTGTTATACAAAATGTGTCTTGAGTACTACATTTGCAGGCGGACCAAGAAAGTTGTGATCCACGTTCCCTTCAAAGTGAAGAAGATCAAGCACACCCACACGGTATACAAGACTATTCACCACCATCACAGCCACCGCGATCACCTGACCGCCCCGTCGGCTGAGGACCACGAGCACTTCCACCACGTTCATTTGCACGAGGAGCCCAGCGCGCACAGCCCACCGATACCAAGCATCGGCGTACCGGACTTCCTGCCCGACGTGCCCTTGGACATCCCGCTGGAACTCCCGGACATGCCACATGATATCCCATTTCCGCATCGAATTCCCATCCCTCTGTTCAAACGGAATTTGGTAAGCGCGTGTAACTTAACTTACTCTCTTTCATTCGAATAATATGGGGAATATTTCTTTTTAAATTAAAATGTATGTAAATGGGATTAAATCTCGAGGCGGGTACTATTCGATTTTTTAATTTAGATTTTCTAGAAGTGTCTGTGAGTCTGGATTTGTGCTCGGTGTATGGCAATATACTCACCACCTGCTCCATAATGGGACGTAAACCTAACTGGTGAAACGTGGGAGTGTACTACATCCATACATACGATCTCCGGAGAGATTACAGGCGTTATGTAACTTTTCTTATAAATGTAACTATCATTAATGGATAATAAACAGTCCTAGCCGTCAATTTATAAAAGCAACTGAAGTTTCAACTATAAAAGTTTTTAAGAGGCCTTTAACCAAATATTAGTAAATAAAATCAAATGTGTTTACTTGTTAGGAAGGTGAAGTATCTGCTCAGCAGACCTACGAGTGGCCGACGTACACATAATAATATATACCTGACTTCTATTTGGATATTTCTTTGAAAACAATGATTAAGGACTTGTGCCAGGCGAGCTGACGACTAATTCGTATCTCCACTTGTCCGCACTATAGAACTTGATGGAGGATGTTCAATGAGTGGAAGAAGATTTTAGCAGAATGCCTGAGTTATTGTGTTTTAGTTGTGCGTGTGTAGTATATTAGTTGTTTTTTGTTTTTTATGTTATTTTGAATGTTATTTTTGTGTGGTAGTTAATTAAAGTAAGCGTTTTTTTTCGTAATACGAATTTAAATAAAATAAATAAATAAATAATTTAATAAAAACTAAATGTTCCTGACCCTTCCATTGGCGGAAAACAACTCGTTTCTAGTAATGGGACGTACAAAGATATCAGCTGCATTAAAATAAAACGTATGTGATTATTGCCACAGTTCAATGGTTTCTTTCTTTGTTGCAGATTTGATCGTCTCAGACACCATACTGCAATTGGTGAAACCATATTGCGATAATATTATGTAATAAAAATTTAAGGCTGCTTTTGTTTTATTTTTATAAATAACAGTAGTAATGATTAAATGTTAGCACATAATTATAATAATAATTGTACAAAATAAGTAAATTATAATTTAATTGCGGAATTGATGATTAATTTAATTATTATAATTAATTAACATATATTTTATACTGAAGTCGGATGTTTGACATTTCATTTGCTTATTTCTAAAATATACAATATTATAAATATTAGGTTTATGCTTTGAATATTCGGAGTATTTTGTTAATATTCCTTTACGATATCATTCGTCGAGTAGAGCAGTTCTGTACACACCAGGTAGTCTCCTGACTGCCGAGAAATTGTAAGCCTTAGAAAAACTTCCTTCTCAGGAATTTAATAGGTGATCAAAGAGTTATTTATACCTACTGCCTTATGGCGATTCAACAGCTGACAGCGACTAATACATTATAGATGCCGTCTCTGATGTCTTGGTAAAACAAATCTATCTGCGTGCCCCTTTGGGGAAAATACAGGGATGATGTTATGTTTTTGGAACAGAAACTTGTAAATCCAAAATAAATTATATTTTTATCAACTTATTGTTATACAATATTTGATTAATATATTAATCGTGGTAGATGTAGCGATTAGATAATATGTGCTTTTAAATGATGGAATTTCATTACCTCTATGTATCCTTTGTAAATGTTTTAATATCGTTTTATATTTTTATTTCATTTTTGACTGCCTCGTTGTTCATGTTGGTTTTCAAAGCACGACTGTCGATGAGAGGTCCTGGGTTCAAATCCCGGGTCGGATACCATTAGATTTTTCTAAGTTACATTTACTTGTAGGAATTTCTAGTAGTGGCTCGGATTCGTATATTTTTATTTCATACTAATGATCCGAAAGCGGTTGAAATTCGATCGGAATTAATTAAATTTTTAATATGAACCTTGTTGAAGTGCGTACTCCAAACAGTATTTCTCTACAAATCTCTACTGTTTCAATATGTATTATTGTGTGTCTTTCAAAGACATTACAAAAGTAAACTATTAATTTCTATTTCATACTAACACATACTTAAACAGGGTGCATTGTTCTGTAAACGGGGTACAAAAATCTTGCAGTATTCTATTTATTTAATTAATAGGTAAGTTTTATTTTACAAAACACTTGTTAGCTAAGCGAAATTAATTTTTAGAACAATAATAATGATTAATAAAGCTTTGCATAAATTATTTTCCAAGTATAGTCACTTACCTATATCATTGCAAGCGATTTTCTATTCCATTGTTCCAAGTTGCTTATGTATTGCAATTGAAATTATGGGCGCTCAGCTCCTATGTTCATCTATTATCTGTAAACATGTATCCTAAATATCATTGGCGTAAATATATTGATCAATATTATGTGTAGCTAGATAATAATGTTTCTTTAATTCGTGTTAATATATATAAAGATCCTCTTAGTGTATTTATTAATTACATATACATTTTCGAATAAAATCTTCAAAATGATGTTGTTTTTTAGTTTTCATCTCCAAATATAAAATATGTACATATGAAAAATATAGGAAACTAACGTATATATAAAATATAGTTAAAACAATGATCCAGAGGTCCTGGGTTCAAATCCCGGGTCGAGTACTATTGGATTTTTCTAAACTTAGAATTTCTAGTAGTGGCTCGGAGTCTGGATTTGTGCCCGGTGTATAGCAATAGACTCACCACCAATTCCAAATTGGGACGTAAACGTAACTGGTGAAACGTGGGAGTGTGCTACACTCCTCCGCTTACCTCTTCGGGGATTACAGGTGTGATGTTATGTATGTATATGGAAATAATAGTAATATATACTCGATTGGTAATTCATTAACGTAACGCACTTTCCCCATCGCGTTGCACTGCGCGTCCGCCCGATTCCTGGCAACGCGTTCTTCCTTCAACGCATCGCGCAACGCGGCCACGACGCGCTGCGCCGCGCTGTGCCGTGCCTCCAACTCCGACATGTTTTGCCTCATCTCATTACATTCGTTGCGTACTTGGGATATCGCCTCCGATAACTCATCGCGTTCCTCTCTGCGGTATTAAAACTGATTTATAAGCAATTCGTAATTTTTTTATCAATCCACTCTTAGACACACACAGGTCTCCTCTCAGAATAATATGTTTTTAAGAAATATAAAAAAATCAAATATAAACGGCCAAAATTGATTTCACTAAATTATTTATAGTTGCTGAAATATAGTTTGTAGTAAAAGAGTGATGAATATAGAAGAAGCGCGGCAGGTCTGTAAAGATAGAGGTATTTGGCACTTTATGCTCCCTGCCTACCCCGTGAGGGACCTGACGTGAAGATATGTTTCTTAATTATTTATTAAATATTGCATTTATTATTTATGATCTCATGTATTATCTGGTCTCAAAAACTGACCAAGAAAGCATATTGAATGAAACGTAACATTGCGCCTGTAATCCCCGAAGAGGTAGGCAGAGGAGTGTAGTATACTCCCACGTTTCACCAGTTACGTTTTCGTCCCAATATGGAATAGGTAGTGAGTATAATGCAATCCAGACTCTGGGCCGCTAATAGAAATTCTAATTTTAGAAAAATCGAATAGTACTCGACCCGGGATTCAAACCCAGGATCTCTCGATCGGCAGTCGCGCATGCAACTAACACGACCAACGAGGCAGTCATCTTGAACTCAAACAGCAATAATCCAACATCACGTACAAACCTGTAGCAACAATATTGTTGGCGACGCTGGCGCTGGGCGGGCGGGCCCGTAACCTCCGGCGGGCCACCAGCTCGTTGAGTGAGAAGTTGGGGAAGATGTGCTCGCGGCTCGCCAGGGCAGCGCCACACTTGGGGCAGCGGCGGTGCAGTTCCACCGACTTGGCGATGCACGCATAGCAGAACGAATGCCCGCAGCGTGTAACATACGCCTCGTCGATCAGCTCGAAGCACACTGGGCAAAGGAGGTCGCAGTCCTGGAGGCAAATGATAGCCTGCAGTAGAATCTAGTATCCGAAGCCTCAAATTGCAGTCTTGGAGGAAAATGTTTGCTTACAGTCAAATCTAGAATCCAAATTTACAAGACTGAGCAGGGTCGGTCGCATCCTACAGGAAAATGCTTGATTCCAGTAGAAATACAGTACATTCTGAAATCCAAATCTAGAACCGGATAGTCAGCAAAATGTGCTGTAAACCCCTAGCAAATTGGGATTTTGTTCGAAGAATGTTTTGCGCAAATTCCTGATTGTATGTAACAAATATTGTCTTTGATTTTTTGTCCTTACGTTTCCATTACATATTTTTATCCTAACGTCAAATGGCTCTTAATGTCGTGTTCATAGAAATGAATAACTGCCAGACATATATTTCAATGGGCTCGTTCCATATACATCAAAGCATATGAACGAAAATTGATTTCTCTTTAATTGGAGTTAATCATGTCTATGTTGTTTGCACATGTTATATTGGTTGAAATTTTAGAGATAAATTTTATAATAATGATGTTTAATTTGATGGTGTTCAATGATAATAATCATGTTTAATTTTTTATTGTTTTTGTCATTTTTTAAAATGTCAACGATAATTATTCATTGTTTCTCTTCAGCTTCTCAGAATTGTATTCTTGTATCATTATGTCAGGGTGTCCAATATTATCATTAATTTGTTCTAATGCAAGCAATGCAACATCCCTACTCTTTTTATTTGTATGCTGGCTCTTGCAGAGCCATAGTGGTGAGGCATGTTGTTTGGAGGTGTGCAGTACTACAGCTCTCTAACGTTCTCGAGCAGATGTTTGAAGTGCATTCTCGTTGACAGAGGCAGTGGTCAGGGCTTTAATTTGGTCGGTCCAATGCAGGGGAGGCTGTTAGAATTGCACAGTATGTAGATTACCTTTAACCAAGCTTTCATTACACATAATGGGTGAAATTTAAGAGTGTGTTACACTCCTCTGCCTATCTCTTCGGAAAATACAGGGATGATGTTGCAATTTTATTATACATACCTTATCTTCAAGTGATCCGCCTAGCCCACCCAATGCTGTGCTTGAGGGCGCAGCGCCCGCTCCGCTTCCGCCGCCCGCGCCGCTCACAGCAGCGCCTGACATGTTCGTAGCGCCGCTCCTGTACGGTAAATACTTGGATTGCTCTTTATGTACAGTGTTATCTTCCTGGTCTTTACAGTCAGGAAGAAAGAATGGTGGAAAGAAAATGTAACAATCAAGTTAGATTTGTCTGAACTATGGACTGCCTCATTGGTTGAGCGGTTGCAAGTGCAACTGGTGATCAAGAAGTCATGGGTTCCAATCCTGGGTCGAGTACTATTAGATTTTTCTAACTTGGATTTTCTAGGTAAAAATGTCCAGTAGTGGCTAGGAGGCTGGATGTGCCTGGTGTATGGTAAATAGACTCACCACCTATTCCATTGTGAACCACTAACTTAACAGGTGAAATGTTGGAGTGGACTACACTAATCTACCTACGTCTTCGGGGATTACAGGTGTGAAGTTACATATGTTTTAAAGGAAGTGGTCACATATCAGTAGACCAGTGCTAGGTTGTTATCATAATGCTATACAAGGGAAAAGTGTTATGACAAAACTACAAAAATTATCTAGGTATCAGCCTATTCAGTACCATCAGCAAAATATATTTGAAAATAATTTTGGATACCTAGGAGGTTGGCCCATGTGTTATACATAATAGAAGTATTGAGAGGAGAGTAGGGCAAGTTTTAGAAAAAAAATGGGGTGTCATACCCCTTTATGAGTTAATGGAATGTGTCTAAAAAGACAGAATTCACAGGGAAGTGTTGGTTCCATCATTAATATAAGGTATTTAAAATTGGGTATAAAAAAGAGAAAATGAATATAAATTTTGAGTAGTTTGTAAAATTAGAAATACTGCAGTCATTCTGTGTCTATGACAGACAAAATAAGTGATTCTAGTGGGGCGTGGATACAATGAAGTGTGATTTAAAAAAAAATATTTCCTCTAACACATTAGTAGATCATTTTATTAAGCTGTTACCTTCATATTATGTGTGAATGACCATAACTCATCAATCAATAAGAACTATTGATTTTGTTACAGTGACCTACTTAAATATATAAATAGACCGTCCGGATCTGTACACCTTTATTGATTGTTTACATGTAAATATTGTGAGCGCGCGAACAGGATGAAAACAAGTCTCGAAGTATCATAAATTAATAATAAGATAGATGTCGCTCACATTCAGTATTACATGCGCCGGGATATCATTGGACACATGCTTATGGTAATTTCCGTTCCAGTAGCTGCAGGTCTTCGATTCTTCCACCAGCACCGCCGCCCTTCCCCTAAGGTTATCAGAGCGCAAATGAAGTGATAAAAATTATTTATTTTCTAATGAAGCACTATCGCTGTTTACAGTTTTATAACTGAAATCCATTACTGAAGTGATAAACACATCGTAATTTATTAAGAACAACGCGAACGCGTTTTCATAGCTCGACGTATCTTAACATATTTGACATTTGTGTGTGACAGACATTGCGTGCGATACTAATGACAAACTTATTGAACCGTGTTTAATAAATGGGATTTATATAAATTAAAGCAGAAAAAGTAAAAATTTGCTCTAATTTTGTGTTTAGTTCATTTATGTAGAAATATACTTTAGATTAGAAAATGAGATAAAACAATTTGTTACGATAATCAGCGCCATCTATCTGCGAATACCATAACCACACGGTGGCTGCTTACCGACCCGTCATCCCTAGCAACTGCTTGACCGACGGAGCCAACGCCATTTTGCTATTATTACAAAGAGGTTTCATTATCTTTCGTCAACAATGTAAAGGTTGAAGTGAAATGTTTGCTGGATTTTTGCAGTGTTTGTGATGTGCAAGTGCAGTTTTTTCCCTCGTTAATTAAACTAGAATAATGGAGGAGTCTCACGAGGCGGTAGACGTCGTTCCCGGTAAGTGTGGTGCTTATAAATCGTGTCAGATATTGCGAGTGTCCTACGTACGAGGTCGTGTAATGGTTGCTTTCCCGGTTTCAGAACTCTACTTTCTGATCGCGAAATTTCTCTCCAACGGGCCCCTGAAGGAGACTGCGAAGGTAAATAAGATCGAATTATGTCTGAATAAGGTAAATCTATCTCAATAATGACTAATTTTGGTGCTTTTTGTTATAGACACTGCTAAAAGAGCTGGACAGCATAGAGGTGAGTTAGAGCTTTTCCTAGTGCCGGGTTTAGAGCTTATTGTTGTTTTGATTGTAAACGCACGTGGTTGCGGCTGTCAAACTCGCTGAAACTTTCCTGAAAACTTTTTTTGCGGTTCGCCCTGTTGCAGTTGCTGCCCCGACGCCTCGACTGGGAGGGCAACGAACACTCCCAAACTTACGATGAATTGGTAAGTTTATAACTTTTCGCGCAGAAATACATGTTTATTTACGTTTTTAAGTGCGAACTGCGATCGAAAAACGTTAAAATTTTGTATAAATCTCAAAATTTCCTAAATTGTAAGTCGCACTGAAATGGACGTGAAAATACGGTGGAAACTCGTGAAAATTTGTTTTATGATGTTTCTGTGAAAATTTGTGATAATTTTTATGAAATTAGTAAATTTCAATACATCAGCCATTTGGTTTGCATGCTCGCGTAATTACGAACGCCGCTGTCCTTGTCTCTCGTATGAACGTTTCAGCTGTAGTCGTTCGCCTGCTCTTTCTAATTCACGATCATTTCTGTACTCGCGTCTTAGTGGTACATTAATGCCGATCTTAACCGATTGCCGCCGATGTTTGTACATGACTATGCAGAGCGCGAAATTTTAAAGTATTGTATATTTGTCAATATTAACTTTAATTTTGCAATAACAATATAAATGATTCAATGCCATTTTAATTTATAATTTTCATTTGCGACACGACTTGCATTATGTTATATTATATTAATGTACTTGTGAAGTTAATAAATACAATGTAATTTTAGATTTTGAGTTATGATATAAAGCCACGCTATTATTAACGCGTGCTCCTAAATACTAGTGACAATAGTATACCTTCCAGAAATTAACTAGGCACCTCTTTATAATGACGTAACAACAATATACGAGCCCTAATAAAAGTATTTAATTCTAACAGACTGTTAGGTTTATTTTACTGTGAAAATTTGTCATACGGAGTTAAAACGAGCTAAGTGACTGTCTGTACTTTAGGTATTGGTAGGCTAAGTGAGATGGCGGGAGGAGAAGCGAATTCTTGTTTAATAATGTGTGTTTGTTGTGTAGGAGTCTCAGTATGGCGAGATGTCGTCGCAGCGGCTGGCCGCGGTGTGCGAGCGGGCGCTCCAGCTCGCGCAGAGCTCCCTGATCGAAACGCCGGCGGTGAACGACGTAGCGCAGCAGCTCGAAGCCCTAGCGCAGGACTCCCCGAACCACACCGTCTCCGTGACTCCGCCTCCGCCCCCCACTCCACCCGCCACACACCCCTCCAAACAGCGGCTCAAGGCGCGGCTGTCGCTGCTGAGCGAGACCCTGGTCCGCCCGAAGTCTAAATACTCTGCGTTCAAACCAGATCATACACTTGGTGAGTTTTGGCGACTATCAGCTTGCATGATGCCCTCCTGTCCGCCGCTATTGACTTGGTGATATACCAGTCCAATTAGCACATCCTTGTTTGAGGTCAGTAGCAGATAGTTGGATGATGGCAGCGGTCTATTCCAACTGTTGCCTGCTCGTTTGATACTCTCTCCTCATAAAGAAAAGTGATTCAAGTTTTAGTATAATTTTTTTGACATAGACAGGCCCAGTCTTTGCTATTAGAAAGAATAAAAATAGAACAAACGCATTTCCCCCCACCTAAATAATATTCTTTTAATATTTCTATTAGAATATTATTTAGAATATTATTTTAATTTTCCGCCATCTAAAAATATGTTTAAATTCGTTATTAACATTTAACATTTAATACTATTATATTAACAATGTAAAAGAACGTAACATCACGCCTGTAATCCCCAAGAGGTAGGCAGAGGAGTGTAGTACACTCCCACGTTCCACCAGTTACGTTTACGCCCCAATATCGAGTAGGTGGTGAGTCTATTGCCATACACCGGGCACAGATCCAGACTCCGAGCCACTACTAGAAATTCTAATTTTTGAAAAATCCAATAGTACTCGACCGGTGGTACAACCCAGGGCCTCTCACTATGACCAACAAGGCAGTCACAATGAATAATAATAATAATTCTTTATTTACT
>DWEG01000551.1:0-10743 GCA_018245845.1 Apyrrothrix hygieia | reverse complement strand
TCTCGACGCCGACCTGAAGGAAGATTCTTTCAGATACAATTATGAAACTGAGAACGGCATCAAGGCTGAGGAGCAGGGCCACGAGGTAAGTTCTGCCACGTAAGAGAAATCTTGATAGCAAACTAATTTGATTTATTTGTGACCGAGTTACGTCTGAGCCGTTGATTCAGTGGCTAGTGACTACCTAGCCGAGCCGTGGGTGCGGTTCCCACCCAGGTCAAATATTTGTGTAACGAGCACAGGTATTTGTTGTGTCTGGGTGTATAAAACATATTTATTCAAGTGTATGTATAATTTATCAGTCGTTTGATTACCTTTCCATAAGCTGTACCTACTTTGGGAGCGATTAGCCGTGTGAAAATGTCCCAATGAAATAAAATGAAAATTTAAATGCTGTAATTAAATGAAAGAAGAAATGAAACCACTTTGCTATACGCTGTTAATCAACAGTAGTTTTATTGTCATTATATTGATTATTGTTTGACCGTATTTACTTCCGAAACAAGTGCCGTCTAATCTATAGTACTTACATGAATTTCACGTGAGTTTCGGTAAAGAAACTTTAGTATCCACAAAGACGATTTTGAAAACTAATCTATTCTACCAGTCAATGATAGTCTAGTGGTGTCTGGTGTTGATTTAGATTTCAGCTAACCACTTCAAGGGTCTGAGGTGCGATGCCTTACAGCATAAAAAGTTACATGAAATAAGATATAAATCGTTATTTAGTAGAAATTTCTAGTAAAAACACTTCTCTGCCTACCTCTTCGGGGACTACAGGCGTGATGTTACATAATTATGATAAAATAATTTTCATTGCATTAAATATACGTTTTCAGTTGTAGCCATATTCAAAGCATGTTTCCTTGCAACAAAATATTTTGGTTTCTAAAACAGAAAGCTTGCATTGTTCATGTCCTATTTCCAATATTCAGCCACAATTATAACCAGGCTGACACGCGTGTTTGGTAACGTCTACGCAGGAGTATGACTAACTTTGTTTAATAACATGTGATGACCTGCCAACTAATATGTTGCACGCTAGTTACATGTTTGCAAGCGCAAAACGCTTTCACTGTTAAGGAAAATATCGTATATATTATGTATGTCAAACAAATAGATAGAGCAATTGAACAAAATGTCGGTATTCGCGCCCTATAATATTTTTCGACATTAAAAACCATTGTAATAACACAAACGACGAAATTTTAAAAATTATTTGGAACGCCCAGTGTTTTATAATGAAATATTTTGCACTCGGTGCTTTTTGCATGCCCTGTAAGAGACCTGGCGTGATGGTTTATCCAATAATAATGAAACACTCCGCAGTTAGAGACGGATCTCTTCTCAGAATGATACAGAACAGAGAAGAAATAGTGAAGCGATAAGAAAAGATCAGAATGATAATTATCACTATCCCTATTTATTAAGAAATTGCAGTATTATTTATTATACCAATCACGTTTCCTATAAAATAATACATTCCTATGTCAAGGTTTGAGATATTTGTACACAAGAATATCGGTAAGTATAATAGAGCGATTCATTAACACTTTTATGAATATACATATGTTAATATGATTAAACTATTTTGTGGTACATATAATTATTGACAAATACACTGATGCGGTAAAAGATTTTATTTACTCCCGCATCGTGTGTATTACAGCACATAGATATGTTAATTTAATAAATTGATTTGTGAAAATAATAAATAATAAGGTCAAGTGAATATTTAAATAATCAGCTCAGTCTCTTAATGGTATTAAAATTTTACTATATGTATATCTTCCTGTCAGATCCTTTTCGGGGTAAGCAGGGAGTAAAAAGTGCTAATATGTCTATACCTTCGGTCCTGACGTCCTTTTCTACATAAAAAAATATATATTGTTATGAAAGATAAGTTATTTTGATGCTTGGAACTTGCTGGTTCTAGTGCCAGTTTATGAATCTCAACTTTCCTTTTGATATTATGTGAATAATTCGCATTGTTAACAATCGAAAGACTTATAAAATGTTTCCTAAATAGTCGGCATCAGACGACGTATCTCAAAAATACATAGCTAAATATAACGCTATAAATGTCATTTTATCTTATTTCATATCGCTATATTATTTAGTTATATATATATTATGCTTGCAGGAAATAATGAATAATGCATAAAAAGTTAGACAATGCTAATCTATGAATTATACATCAGTTAATTTTTTATAGTTTTGTAATACTAGACAGATTAATAAAAACGACAACCAAGTGCTTACGAAATTGTTTGCATCCAAACTGAATTTCGTGATCATTTAATTTGAGTCAGAGTTCAAATACCGACAGTTTGAGTAACACTTCGCCCACCACATTGATGACATATGTAAAATGTAGAGGCGTAAGAGTTAAGTAAGCTTTGCTTATTATAACTCCCACTGACTCTACTTACAAGTGCCTGGCGTACTTGGACAATATGTTTGTCTAAATAATTTTGTTAATTTCAATTTCCTCTCCTTTTGTTTCTTTCTTTGATTGCCTCATTGGTCGTGTTGGTTGCAAGCGCGACTGCTGATCGAGAGGTCCTGGGTTCAAATCCCGGGTCGGATTTGATTGATTTGAAACTATTGGATTAGAATTTCCAGTAGTGGTTCGGAGTCTGCATTTGTGCCCGGTGTATGCCAGTAAAATAAACTTACCAGCTACTCCATAATTTGACGTAAACGTAACTGGTGAAACGTGGTAGTGTACTACACTCCTCTGCCTACCTCTTCGGGGATTACAGGCGTGATGTTACGTTTTATTTTATATTTAAATATATGTATAACCAAACTCTTCAATCTATTACGTTCATAAATACGATGTTAATTAAAGGCACATTAAGTATAACATCATTTGTTAAAGACATTTAATTCAGTGATAAATAAAATTTATGATAGCCATTAAAATCACAAATAAGTGTCAAATGGCAGATACATAAACGGATAGACACACAAACACACGCATATATATGTACGTTAAATGCACCTATTTATAACGCATTCTGCTTAGACCAAGTCGATCCCATGCATAGTCGCTAATCAAAAGGGCAGTGTCCAAACGTCCCACATAGAAAGGTCAGCGCTATTATGTAAAGTTAACTTGGAGATTTATGGGTGAATCACCAGGTGTGACAGCGTGGCTTGTTTAAGTTGTTCATGTTGTTTATCTTGTTACCAATATTGTGTTGTTTGGGAATCTTTGTTACGGATAAACAGTTTGTATATTCGTTCTTGTCATTATGTCGAAGGAGATTCTTTGCGTTTATGGCAATAGGCTCACCCCCTATTAAATGGGACATAAAACAAATGAAAAGTGGGAGTACTATGCTCCCCTGCCTTATAATTCGAGGAAATACAGGCTAGATGTAATCTTAAGTTTTGCGTGTAATTGTTTTAATACTGCTTAAAATTTTATATGTTTAAAAGTTTGAATATACATTTCAATCGTGATCATGCAAGCAGATCATTTAATGTTATTCTTGGTTCTTAATGTAATGTTATTCTTAGTAATGTTACTCTGTAGCTGATCTTAACTATGTTCAGCAATGGACTAACAATCTGATGATGATGATAATGATTACTGACCTCGAAATAGTACAGAAATAACTAAAGGTAACTTTAGTACCGATGATATTTTATGATGTTTATCACTTTATAGTAATTTACTTGGCGCTCAAAGATTTATGGTGGGCGTAACCGTGTCTTGGAATATAATTGACCTTTTATCTCCCAAGTGAAGGAGGTCAGAACGAAATATAATTACAAATTTAATTGCTGTCATCTCTCAAATCATAATTATTATTCTCGCTGACACGTTGAGTGATGAAACTTAATTTATAATGGACAATTTGTGCATTCAATTATTTTACGGCGATGTTTAATACCATGTACTATGTTAAGAAAATAAGCTTATAAAGGCAGGTCATGAATAAATTTGTTCAATAACTGATGCAAATACATCATGTATTGATAGTTAGTGTTGTTATACAGTATGTAATTCAATTATATTTACCTGGAAAATAATAAAAAAAACTACTTCTGTTCAAAATGATTGAACAAACTTACCAACATCATGCACATGCTTTTTAATATTATATTAGCTCTTAGCTTTGCACTTCAAGGCGCACAGACATGTACATGTATCTTTACAAGTCTCTACGAATTTCCGGATTATATGTGATATATATGTGGAACGAACATAGCTTAAGCAAAAGTGCAAGCAACCTTGATTAAGTTTTCACAGCCAACAAAGCAATACGATTCATTTACATAGGTATATATATTTATATATACATGTACATGTATATGTGTATATACACATTTACATAATGTGTATATGTACATACATATACATAAACCGTAACCTGTAAAAATTTTACCAATTCCCTTTAAACTATACATAGTCTGTAGGCTTCAGTTTGCGAATTGAACTTCATTGGTGAATGGCGTTGTTCATTGATCACACAAAACCGCATAAAGTGGACTCTATCTTACACACCAAAAGTTGAAATTGGCTTAACAGCGCACCACTCTGTTCAAACTTGTTGCATGAATGAGTATTATTGTGTTGTGTTGTCACAATGCGTTGTTATATTTCATAAGGTTTCGCATGATTACGGCGCTAGTACATCCGGTGGCTGGTGCGAGTTGCCAGTGGATTTTTAGGTTACTCGTTGGTAGTCTGCACTTATGATCTAATGAATTTTTGGCATACATGTTTACAAAACGTTTTGTTAATATGTTATTACGAAGCACTATTATTTTAATGCTTTTAACATCGTAACAATTACCTAAGACATATATTTGTAATTTTCGGAGATTATTAAAACACGTGTAATTTTATTTATTCTTTTTTCCTTAATAAATATATTTTTTCTTGTGTAATGTAGATGTTTTAAATTATACAGCCTATAGTTATTTCTAGACCTTTGTATAATATATACATTAATATTATAATATATTTATTTATTTGAACTTTTCTAGCACCTTAAGCTAAGGGTTCCAAGGGTGTACTTAATGCCTAATGGCATTCTCTACCAGTCAACCCTGGGTGATGGATAGAGCATGTGGTAGGCGTATACTTTACTCCAGTAATCTGTTATATATGGATGTATGTACATAGACAGATAGATAGATATTTGATAAAAATGTTAAATATTTGTAAAGTATACATTTTATAATCATGAGTTTCAAAATCTGTTTGTAGTGCATACTCACTCCAGATTCTTATTATTTTAATAACTCTTGAATATAATTATTAATAAATTCTTGAATAGATATGGATAGCAGTGCGGGGCTACTCGTAGAGTCAATGATAGGGACCATGATTATTCCTTCCGTTTTAATCGCAGTGCGACCGCGTTAAGACCTCTACAAATGTAACCTATAATGTCTTGGAAGTTTTCACATATTTAGTTAGCTTCTTAAATGATAGAAATACTTGACACTCAGTGCTCTCTATTTACCCCACAAGGAACCTGGCGTGGTGTTTCAATAATGTGTGTATTGTGTATACATACGTGAATTCCATAATCTAATTGTTCATTTTTTTACCAATTCCAGGCTGACGGCATCGAAGCCCAGGGTGGTTTCCAGTACACCGGTGACGATGGCCAGGTATACGCTATCAGCTACGCAGCAGGTCAGGGTGGCTTCCAGGCCCAAGGCGCTCACATCCCCACCGCACCCCCCACCCCCGAAGCCATCTTGAAGGCCCTGGAGCAGAACGCTGCTGATGAAGCCGCTGGTATCATTGATGACGGTGAGTTAGTTTTACACTTAATGTGCATGTAAGGCTTAAGGAAGACGTCGTCGTAGTGGTTCGGTAGTGATATTGGTAATAAGCCGCGGGTTCGATTCCTTGTGAGTGTTAAAGTAATATACAAACAGAATACTGAATGATGCAATGATATGAAAAGTACAATTAGATGATTATAAGTTTGTATAAACTAAAATGAATTTTACTTATTATTATTTGAAATTTCAATAGGTCATCAACAAATTAAACTACAATGAGGAATTTTCACAAAAAATGAATGTCTTTAAAATAGGAAACAAAATAATGAGTTATAAAATTTTGCATAACAAAATATGTGCATTTGTAAAATACAAGATGGCTACCGCCATTATCTTTCTCTCGGCCTTTGCGAGAAATACACATTGTTCCAATGTGAATTGGTTTACATTTGCAACAATTTGGTGGTCCATTACGTGTTGCTCAAGGTTCTAGTCAACACGAAAATGGCGTGAACAAAAATTATTTCAACTTCGCTCTTCCTCGTCTAATTTTATATGTGTGACAAGGACGGATATACTTTACACACGGCCCTGATATCTGCGTGTAATTTGTGAATTTTATCACCGTGAATTGTGATGTAGCGTTAATTTGTATTACATAAATATATATCAGTAATACACATTTAATAGTAATATCGAGCCCCAACCCGCCGTACCTGCGTAGAGAAAATCCCCTTAGGGGAGATTACTATACAGAAATGGGCTGGACACGCTGATAATGACGGCGGTGATGATGATTATGTGTAGATAGAGCTTATGTAATTTTGAAAACATGTAATATCAGACGTATCCAAGTACTCCAGGAATACTTCTAGGCAAGTGATATATACTTTGTTATTCATATGTTTTAGCTGCATATAGAGTCTTACCGCTTTTTGTTAAAAAATTGTATTTCCTTGAATTCGTACCGCATGCGTCAAGGTGCAACTTGGTTCAAATAATGTATAGTCATATGCAAAAAGGAGAGTTTGGATCGGAATTTAGGTAAATGCTTTTTTGTAAAGATTAATGTTACACTGAAAGTAATATATAAAGATAAACAAGACTTATTTACATTAATAAGATATGGTACAATGATAAAAAGTGATAGTTGTATTGGCGGCAGATGAATTAAGTGTCTCTTTAAAGACTACATCTGGTATTGCAAATACTCATTAAGTTATGTAATAAGGCGTATGCGTAACTCATTATATACATGCATAATATGCTTTTAGCATATATAGGTATATAACTATAATTATATATTTAATTACACTTATATTTGTTAAGAAAAGGGAACTCTTGATTTTGTATCAAAATATTAGAGTTCCAAAATTGGGAATATTACATTGAAAATTATGTTAACTACCAGTACAAATATAAATCAATACATCACTAGTGTTAGTAAAAGCTTTAAAATACATCAAAACATTCTGAATTCTGATTAGAAAATAATTTTCAAATTGAAATAGTAGTTATATGCAAATAAGTCACATCCAGAAAGGAACAATATTTTTAAGTAAAGTAAGACTTATTTAAAGTAAGACGTATTTAAAGTAAGACTTACATAAAGTAAGACTAACTTAAAATAAAACTTTCTTAAACTGACACTTACTTAAGTGAGACTAAAGTAAAGCAAGACTGATTTAAAACTTTGTAAATATACTGAATCGAGGCGTTCAAGAACTAAGCCTTCCGAACTTGTAAGTTTATCTTGTTAATCATACAACATTAGCATTTTCGTCTCCGTTAGATATATCTCAGATGAATAGTGCTTTTCAAATTGAGCAATGCCTAGATTCGTCTAGACACAATGCCATAGGCTCTCAATAATTTGCCAAACCAGCATATTGCACTCAACCTTTGTGTTAAAATGACCCTCATTACCATATTTACATCAGCTATACATTCAAAATCAAACCATAAGTTCATAGTCATAACGACTGCATTCCAATAACAATAATTAATCGTCATCTATGTAACAATTCCGTATTAATAGTTATGTTATAATAGATCTTGTTGTGTTGCCGTTAAGGCCTATTTCTGCACTCACGATGTCTAACATATGAATTTCTCGCCACAGACAATTTGTTCACAATCTTAAGATAAGCGTTATACAATGTTGATTTGGTAATCCTTATTTATCAGGACATAGAGTCGATTTTCGTTAGTGCTATTACTTCAAACATACCACAGCAAGCTATTGTAAGGAAATGACTCCGTTCCTTACAATATCTGCATGTGAATGGACCTTAATAATGCATGATGGGTTCAGTTCGATTAGTATTGTAGCCTTTTCGTTACGTGTACCGTCTTGAGGGGTCATTGCAGGTCATGGGTATCCATATTGAATATGATAATGTAGCAACGGAAATATCTAATGGATTAGGAAATAATTTCTCTTGAGGTCTAAAACGGAATAATTCACATCTTAGCAGTACTGGTAACAAAGAAACAAATGAAAATCACAAATGTAGAAAATAATCAATATTGTTATTCTTATTGTTATATATTCACGCCAGATACATTATAGGGTAAACAGTGAGCTCTAAGTGCTAGATATAAGAGCTAAGGATAGATCCTTACAGACCTGCCGTGAATCGAAATACAAAAGAACTGATTTCTTTAAACGACCAGAACTTATAATTTTAATACACATGTACATGTATATATGTATATTAGATATCTTTGGTCCATTTATTTAAATAAATATTCTCATGTTCCAGGTCAATACAACCCCGGTAAATACGACATTAGTGGCTCCGCGGGTTTCGCGCAAAAGAACTACGTGCAAGCGCAAGCCTCCGCCTTCCGGAGACCCTACAAGTCGTAAATAACGCAGTATTAGCTAAGTTACGTTAGAACGGAGTGGTAATACATCTCTTTACCCATCCCGAACCTTCATCAACTCCCTGAACAATCCCATCCCTTTGGGTTTTAGTGGTAAACGCAACTCTATATGAATACTCGCACTCGCAATTAATGCAAATAACCGTTGCCTTTGCATTAATTTTCATTTTATAGTTCAATCTGTATGGCCATTAACCTCATGTGTCACTTCTGTGTTAGATTAAATAAATTTAATAAACGCCCTCAATAAATTTTTTGGCGTTCGACAAACTTAATGTTACTACCAATTTTTGGAGAGCTTGAATTCACATTACTTCATTCATTCTATTAACTATTGATATCTTCGTTTACAATGTTAACTTTTTATACCCAATCCTTTCCAATTCCAATTACCATACTCTACCACTCACTCTCGATGTAAACGGCTCTAGTGATAGCGCTCAGTTAGCAAGTAATCGGAAACTGTATGAGTGTGTATGGATTATGTAGCGCTGTTTTAACATACTGATCAGCATTGAAGGCGCGATGCATTACGATTATTTATTCTATGAATAAAAGGACTTTATTTTGTGTATAACTTGTGTTATTCTTTGATATACCTTTATAATGGAATTTAATATATACATACACACACCTATAGTCACTTATTAAGTTTCTCTGAGGTCTACCATCACGCATATGACGACGTGGTACTATAGTCTTAACGCTTCTCAATTTGTTAGGAAACCAGCGTCCAATAGCTGAACGTTGAAATAATTGATGATGGTGACTTAAGAAAATATTGTCACCTAAATCGTAATATCACCCCTATAATCTCCGAAGATGTAGGCAGAGGAGTATAATACATTGCTACTTTTCACTAGTAATGTTTACGTGCCACTATAGGGACTGAGACTATTGCCATACGCCGGGCACAAAACCG
The DNA here is from genome assembly GCA_018245845.1 of Apyrrothrix hygieia. Lineage (NCBI taxonomy): Eukaryota > Metazoa > Arthropoda > Insecta > Lepidoptera > Hesperiidae > Apyrrothrix > Apyrrothrix hygieia. The sequence goes on along the minus strand of DWEG01000551.1, from coordinate 1,175 downwards.
GACTTCGAGCTAAGTACTATTAGGTATTCAAAATTAGAAAAACCCGATAGCACTCGGCTCCAGGATCGAACCCAGGACCTCTCGATCAGTATCACGCCAGCAGCCAATCAACCAACGAGGCAGTCATTAAGAAAATTTTAAATATAAAAAATGAATGGATGGTATTTATGCTAGCTAGCTAGTGCCTTGGAACATACTCCACCACCCTGCTCCAATACAGAACGGTGAAGATAAGGCAAAAATTAAACGTTACTTCCATTTTTAAATGTACATATGGTCGAATTAAAAAAAAAATACATTAGATGAAAGGCAAAACGGAGAAAAACTCGAATGTCGATACTCACACTACAACACACATACTAAGTATATAATAGAAAGAGCCAGAGAGAAAGATAGGGAAAGGTCGCCTTAAGGGGGCATATAACGTGTTTTCCTTACGTGACGATTTCTACCAGATCACCTTATTGTAAGACAAGTAAAAGAACTGCATTCCAGAAAATAACGACGGATCATTTTTGAGAGTTGTTTGCAATATTGTATATTGTGACTTGTTATAAGATACGTGGTCTTGATCCTCTTCAGTCTGAGAGGTGATTCGTATCTAACTGTAGAACACCATCAGAAAACATTGAAACGAGCAATAAATTTTTGTTCTCTTTCGATCTTGGCTTTAAAATTAAGTTATGTTGTCATAAGTCGCTTTTGTATTTACGGGCTTAGTTCTGACGTTGAGTAAAACTTTGTCATGTTATGTAAATGTTTTAAAATTATCGTAGCCATGAGTACATATCAATTCGTAATAAGAATTATAAGAAGAAGAAGTATGTCTATGTTAAGTATTATCTTGTTAGCTTAGAATAGTGCATATAATATATTTTGTTATATTTTATATGTTCCTCCAAGGGATTTATTCTTGGTTACAATGTAGAGTTGTATTACTATATGTATATACTTATGTTTAATAGGTCATTATTAATTTCGTATATTTTTATAGCAACAATTTATTTATTTTGTTTTGTATTTGCTTTAGATCCTTATTTAGGTAAAATGAGCAAAATCTTTATTTTTTTTTCAATACATTTATTCTTTTTAATGACAATTTTAAAACACATTTTTTGTATGATATACAGTTTATAAGAAACTATATATATCTGATGTTTTTTGTTCAGTAGTTG